>JAVLUZ010000071.1:0-39636 GCA_036768485.1 Mermis nigrescens
CTGCCACTGCTCATCCATAGCACTCACAATAACTTTATTGCGTTTATAGTGTTTTAAAAGCGGTTTGTGCAGCAAATATGTAGGCTGTTTAGCCAACCATGCTCGTACCTGTTTGAGTTGAATGTGGGGGTCATACCTATGGGCTCGGGTGTAAAGCTGATGGGCGCCAGAGTAGCCAGTTTTTGGATTGTAATATAACTTATTTAACACCTTATTCATTTTGATGCATGCATTCTGCACCAATCATCAGTACTTATACATGTCATTGACATGACCTCTCGCTTTTTTTCTTTTTTTTATTTATTCAATTCATATTTACAACACCATATTAACTTTATGCATGATCGCATTATTGTACAAATGCTCCCACATATTTTTCGCGTTAATATCGAAATTTTGCCACAATTCGTACAATGCTTCATTTTCACAATTCGCCACACATTTTTTCAAGGTCAGCGCAGACGTCCAGAATGCTTTCCTGTCTTTAAGACGCCGTTCATCCTTAAATTCATCCGTAAGCTGCGTCCAGAAGCAGTTGCCAATCCATTCCACCTTCTGTACAGTAATGTAGCAGGATGCCGCTTTGTCGACCAGTTTGTTCACAAAATGATGAAACGCCAATTTGCCAGGTGATGACATTTTCAGTGAATTGCAGTAGTCGTAGCAGATAAAAATAATAAAGGCTCAGATAGCACATACGACCATAGGTGGGCAGCACCAAAGTTCTGGGGGATGGATGAAAAAATTTCTGGGGGGGTGAAAAATTTTTAAAGGTCAAAAATGGCCTTAAAAATGGTGGTTTGGCAAAAAAAATACCATTTTTCGACGTTTCTCATCAAGCTCTATCCAATGGCATCAAAAAATTGCTGAAAAAGCAAAAAAAATTTTTCTGGGGGGTAGGGGTATTTTGATTTCTGGGGGGATATTTCAACTTCTGGGGGTGCATACCGCCCCCCCAAACCCCCCACGCCCATGTGTGCATGCGACTATTCATGTTCCTGCTCATATTTATAGACTTTAGTAGTTTGTTTTAGCCTTTTCTTCCTCCTTTACATGCTCCGCATAGCGCATCAGAACACGACCACCAGCTTCTTGCATAGCCCTATTAAACTCACAGCATTGTGGGCATATTTGCACCATAGCATACCATCTGCCTCCGTTAGTTTCAAAAAAGTCGTGATCTGATGAATTTTTTTGGCAGTTGTAGCACAGGTGAATCATTAATGGGTACATGGGGCGCTCCAAGTTCCGCCCGCACAATTGGATGGGTGGCCTGATTGCCCTCCCATACGGTTTCTTCTCCTCATTGACATAAGGTTGTTTGTTTAATTCTTTAAGCTCTTCCATTTTTATATTTTACTGTTTCTTCAAATTCAATTTCCTTATTTATAGATTCGTTTATACCTATTTCAGATTGAGCCTTCCCACGGACGTCTGCAAATCAAGACAGCTCATGATTTGTGATTTTTACTGTATAACATTGTACAATTTAAAGTGTTTGATTTATACTTTATGCAGAAAGTGGTGTAAAGTTGAGTGTATCGTGCAACGGGTGAACAAATTGGAAAGTAATGTAAAAAATAATATTAAGCAATGTAAAAAAACAAAATAAATCTGACGGTAAGCGAAAAATGAAAAGTAGTGTAACATTAGTAAAATTACTCAAAATGAAAAGTAGTGTAAAGCTGGGTGTAACGTGCAACGGAAAGTGTACATCAGCGTTTGGCCCTGAAAAACAAAATTAGTAAAACAAAAATATGTTGTCATTGGTTGGTCTTCTGGCACAGGTCGGTCTTCTAGGGCGCGGGAGGGGGACCCCATCCCCTAGGGCTGCTCCCCACGGCTCCCTGACCCCCACAACTGCTCCTTGACCCGCTCCCTTTGCTAGGGCTGCTCCCCAAGGCTGCTCCCATTTTCCCACGGCTCCTACTCTTGGTCCTATCAGCACAGGTACCGTGTTTGGCTATACTGCCTATGCTTTATTCAAGAGCTGCCTATCTTATAACATGGGCTATGTTATAACGTTGCACCCCAGGCTCATAGGTATAACTACTACTGATGCAACTACAAATAGGTGATTTTTATGAAGCACGCATAAGATATGCCCAATTGAGATTTTCAGAGGAATGTGACGATGTGATGGTTTTTGTGCAGAATGTGAGGATTTAGTGCAAATCACATTTTGCAGGAAGTATCTCACATTCCAAATTGTGCACCTGACATTCTGCACAAAACCATCACATCGTCACACTCCTCTGAAAATTGGGCGCGTTTGCTTTTAACTGATCAGTCTCCAAGGGCGAGAAGGTATGAACCTCCTGGTACACATTTTCAGTGGAATGTGGCAATGTGATGCTTTTCGTGCAGAATGTGAGGATTTTGTGCACCTCACATTTTGCAGAAAAATCTCACTTTCTAAATTGTGCACCTAACATTCTGCACAAAAAGTATCACATTGCCACATTCCACTGAAAGTGTGTACCAGGAGGTTCATACCTTCTTGCCCTTGGAGACAGATCAGTTAAAAGCAAACGCGCCCAATTTTCAGAGGAATGTTACGATGTTATGGTTTTTGTGCAGAATTTGAGGAGCAAAATTTGGAATGTGAGATTTTTCTGCAAAATTTGAGGTGCACTAAATCCTCACATTCTGCACAAAAACCATCACATTTTCATATTCCTCTGAAAATCTCAATTGGGCATATCTTATGTGCGCTTCATAAAAATCACCTATTTGTAGTTGCATCAGCTAACAACTGACCAGCAAACCACCTTTCTGTGTGAGGTTGTATTATTATTGACGATATTACCAACAAAAATTATGATTCTTGGAGATATTGTAAAAAATTGGAGCACTTTATCAACAATAATTTTCACTTCAGAAAAAAGGCTTAACGTTCTGCATATGAAGAAAACGCATGCTAAGCTATAGAATTTAATGAAGTGAAGGTAGTGACCAATATTGTGATGAATGTGAGCTTCTACATCAAGAATGTGATGTAAACGCGAATCACATGTGCAATAAAGTTTATATAAGGAATGCCACATATTGAATAGATGACAAAATGAATAAAATCTGTGAAATCTGTGGTAAGCAATTACTTAATAATTTTACTTTAAAAAGACACAAATACCTCATGCATGGGATATCAGATTTGAAGAATGATACATCAGAGTCTAAACAAATAACGGATGATGATAGTAGTGATGGCAGTAACAATGGGGATTCTTCAGATGTGTCTGAAAGCAGCTCAAATGAGACTGTAATTGAAACTGGTTGGAGTAATCCGTTTTGGCGCTTTCAAGTAAAAGTCGTGCTTTCAGATTTTGAAGATAAGATTTTCCGAACAGTATACAAGACCTCCAAACCGAACCATTTTACAGCAGTTTTGTTGATAAAATCCTTAATCTCTATGATCTTTATGACTCACTCCTAGATGCTCTAAATGAAAGCAAACTAAGGGAAGAACTAGAAAATGCTAATAATTTTCACCAGTATACATATAAATTTGGAAAAAAGGAAGCTGATGAGACAGCTTGGGCCAGTCGAAAATACATGTGTAAAAAATTAATTTGCAAAAATGCTGATCTATTTGAGGATGAGCAGATGAAACGAGAAGACAATAATGCAGTTGTCACATCTGTTGAAGAGTCAAGCAGTGCTCTGCTAGACTATCCAAATCGGATAAAAATGCTCAGAATATAATCAGTACACTACTCTAAAGAAATTACACCCAAAATTTGGTGCTTCATGCCTACAAGGGCAGAGTTTCTATGTTTAAGCTTTTAACCCGTTTTATGATGTTTTATGCATCATACTGCAACAAAGTTGGTATGAATACAAAATTTTTAATTCCCCTTCCTTTATATAGCCTCGAAAATTGGCACCTTGCCAAGTCACGTGTTGCATAAAAACTTGTCTAGACAGGTGTCACGCGATGTCTCATAAAAAATTCGTGCTTCGCCAAGTCACATGTTGTATTAAAAAACTTGGCACTTTGCCGAGTCATATGTTGCTATAAAAACTTGGCACTTTGCCAAGTCACATGTTGCATAAAAAACAAGTGCGATGCAAGTTGCTTGCTTTCTGTGACAATAAAGGGAGAATACGTGGGCGGATTAGGAAGTGTGCTAGTAGCAGAGTCAGTCCAAACAGAGTCTCTATGCTTTACCACTGTATATGCTTCAGCACAGAGACTCTGAATTGTCCAGCATTACTACTAATACATTTGCTTGCTACAGCTGAGTAAGTTGCTGTGCATGTATTGTTGAAAAGTGGAAATGCATACAGTATGTAGACATGAGATAAAGTACTAAACGCCAGACAAAAACCCGTCCTATTACTGTTGTGCCTAACAAGTGCACTAAGACTAGTGTTGTAAAAGATAGCTTTATCTTTATCTTTTTGGCAAGATAAAGATAAAGATAAAGATATCTTTATCTTTATCCTGACAATTTTTTTTATCTTTATCTTTATCTTTATCTTTTGTAAAAATCACAGGCTATCTTTATCTTTATCTTTTTGATAGGAATTTGTCTTGCAAAAAAGATAACATTTGTACATAAGTTAGCATGTAATCCAAAATGCAGGTTAGATGTGAAATACCTTTAGACGCATTCAAGTTTTGTTGTAATACAAGTGCAGCCTAAACTATTGCCTGTATATCAACCTAAGTAAGCGGGAGTGATACCAATCTAAGCGGTAGTACTACTATTAGCATCCACGTCAATCTAAGTCCAAGCCTAAGAAACATAGAGAAGTTTGAAAAAATCAATAAATGTTGTGACTATACCTTGTACAGGCGCACAGAGCAGTTTTTTAATGCTTGTGAAAAGAAAGTAGTGATTTGCTGTCAGCCAGTAGTAGTAGTACGTGGGACAGTCAGATACTGCGGGGAAATCCCCAAACCTACATTTATGTGTGCTTAATGCCTATCACCCCTTTGATCTCAGGTGTAAAAATTAGGGCATCAGTTGGCAGCTTTTTATCAACCACTCTTGTTTATTGCACTTCACAAACAACATTCTCCTGGGTCCAGGCGACCATATTTACACTAGCAAAGAAAAATGCTCCGATGGAACAAAAAAGATGAATATACTTGGAAATGTGGATTACTAAGTATGCAAAAGGAGGGGACTAGGAAAAATCTACCTAAAGTTGCAAAATCCGCTGAAAATCATAACTATCTCTAAGCAACAGAAGAAATCGAAGTACATTCTGTGGCAAACAGATTAAAATAAATATTTAACCTCAAAATGATTGAAAAAGCAGCACATTAGCTACGCATTAGCTGTGGGAAATGATGTTGAGTAAGCTAACAGTCTTTCTTAGCCAATTGAATGAATGGTTTAAAACAGTAGGAAGCACTCAAGTTGACTTGAAACAGACTAAATGTAGGTACACTAGTGTAAGAGTCTCACAAAACTGGGCAGACCCGAAGGTCCACCACTAATCAGTGTTTGGTTGCTTTCACGAGCCAAACCAGCGCTCAAACAAAACAAGGATTGACTGAGTTTTATGCTCACCTGGAGCATAAACTCACGGGGTTAAAGCCCGGCTGCAGCACTGTTGAAAAGGCAGTGTGCAATACCAATTGAGCAACGCCAAGAGAGCAATGCTCTATCAATTGGTGAGCATAATGCAACCAAGAGAGTAACTCTATTAATTGGTGCATAATGATGCAACTAAGAGAGCAACAGATGGGCTCTATATATTAGTGCACAATGGCCTAGTGAGCATGCTAGGCATACCGCTATAGCCCATCTTAGCTCATCATCGGCATAAGCCTGCTGGGGTATTACCTTCCCGTCTTAGGCATTTAAACTGGAGTTCAAAAGGCGTGTAACTACTGACAGCAGTTACACCTACCCTCCCCTTAAAGAAGGGGGCCCTTTGGGCGAGCAACCCAAAGGTATCTTTGTGGGACCTCCATTTGTGAGAGTCACAAAACTGGGCAGACCCGAAGGTCCGCCACTGATCAGTGTTCAGTCGCTTTCGCGAGCCAAACCAGCGCTCAAACAAAAATGAGGATTGGCTTAGTTTTATGCCCTCCTGGAGCATAAACTCACGGGTTAAAACCCGACTGCAGCACTGTTGAAAAGGCAGTGTGCAATACCAATTGAGCAACACCAAGAGAGCAATGCTCTATCAATTGGTGAGCATGATGCAAACCAAGAGAGCAACTCTATCAATTGGTGCATAATGATGCAACTAAGAGAGCAACAGATGGGCTCCATTGATTAGTACATAATGGCCTGGTGAGCGTGCTAGGCATACTGCTATATCCCATCTTAGTTCGTCATTGGCATGAATGAAGCCTGTTGGGGTATTACCTTTCCGTCATAGGCGTTTGAGCCAGAGTTCAAAAAGCATGTAACTACCATACGTGGGCAGCAAGAAAATTCTGGGGGGGTGCAAGATTTTTTTGAAGGTCAAAAAATGGCCTTAAAAATGGTGGTATGGCGATAAAAACACCATTTTTCGACGTTTCTCATCAAGCACTATCCATTGGCATCAAGAAATTGCGAAAAAGACAAAAAAAATTTTCAAAAATTGAATTCTGGGGGGGGGTATTTTGATTTCTGGGGGGAGTATTTTAGTTTCTGGGGGTGCATACCCCCCAAACCCCTCCCCCACGCCCAGGTGTGGTAACTACCGACAGCAGTTACACTAGTATGCTAATAAGGATTGTGTGCACTAATCAATCGGCCCCTCCTTTGCTTGCTTTAATGCTCAAAACAAAATAAAACAACTTTGAACACAACACCACTTAGTTTTCTATCGATCAGGATGTGAAGCTAGTCAGCGTTGCTACTTGCCAGCAATTAAAAAAGACCTTACAGATTTTGTTTATACACTCTTATCTGAAACTTTGAACATAATTTAATAAAACACTTTTTCAGAGGCCACAGAATATACTTCGATTTTTTCTGTTGCTTAGAGAAAGTTATGATTTTCAGCAGATTTTTCGAATTCAGGTAGATTTTTCCTAGTCCCCTCCTTTTACATGCTTAATAATTCACATTCCAAGTATATTCATCTTTTTTGTTCCATCGGAGCATTTTTCTTTGCTAGTACCCTACTTTTAATTAGCATGATTTGAGTCATCAATCAGTAAACACATACAATAGCATACCACAATAATGACAGCAGGCTAAGAATGAGGAAACAATATTGTTCTTAACATCAGCAGTGGCAGATCCGGGATTTTTCTAAGGGGAGGGGGTAGTACCGCTAAGGGGGCGGAACCTGACTTGGGCAGAAAAATTAGCCGTTTTAACCAGAAAATTGCTCGAAAATCCTCAATTTTGCGCTATATTTTGGGCCGGCCCGCCTCCCCTAAATATGCCCCTGAACATCCGCATTATCCTTTCTAAACAAGACAACCATACATTATTTAAACAGATCAAAGTTTTTCAGCATAAACTTTATGCAAATATCAAGTGTAAGGAACACTAACGCTCAGATATGGAAGATGCAGTGTAAACTTTACACAACCACAGAGTGTAAAGAAAATTTCAGTCGGATTTGTTATTCTTATATTACTGTCATATTACGATCAACATTTATGCAAAAATTAAGTCAACATAATGGACCGAGGACAAATAAATATTAGATGTAAACAACTTTACAGCACTGTTGAGTGCAAAAATACTGGCGTATCACATTTGGTTTCTGGTTAATTTTTAGACTTGAGATTATATCCAGACTCATAGCCCAGAACTTGGCAGAAAATACAAGACAAAAACACGTTAAACTCCCCATTATTTTGACTTTGCATTTACCAAAAAAAGCTAAATATTGATGTAAACAAAGGCAATTTGCTGTGACGCGTACCCCTTAGAAAGTACTCTATATTTATCTTATTCGACCTTGCATGACTTCTGAACAGAGAAAGTGGCAAACAAAAAAATGGACAAACCTGTATTTTCCATTGTTCACCACAATGTAAACTTTAAAAATCTGAACCTAACGCACCATTGAGTGTAAATAAATTTGGTTAGGGCCAGTTCGTAGCCCTTTGATTGTAGTATGTTTGTATGTGCCAAACTTATGTTTCGCAAAATATTTGATATGATTTACCAATCAAAATACAAAAAAACCTGTTTTTCGCCCATTTTACATCTCAGATTTCGAAGTTTACAAACCCATAAATAACACAATATTAAATTTTTTGAATGCGGCTTGCTTTGATGTGTAGCCCTTAAAAGTTACCTTATTTCATTTTATTCAATTCATCCAAACTCATGTTGGCAGAGAAATCTCTAACAAAATCTGTTTTTAACTTATCCACTAGAGTGTAAAGTTTAAATCCATGGTACTAATTGTGCATTGAGTGTAGAAACGTTTGCTGGCCAGCGCAGAATAGTCCTTGATCCGTAGTACATTTCTGTCAAAAAAATTTCTAAAATCTCATAACCGGAGTTGTTGGCAGGCATAAACAAGTCGAAAACTCGACTAGAATGTGTCTTTTTACCCCCAGATTTTGTGCCCTTTACACCCCCTTTTGAGAACTAAGCGAAATTCAAAAAAACAAAAAGTGTCAGCTGCAGGACATAAATAGATAAAGAGGTCAAATGAAGTGCATGGTTTTTCCAGACGAATTAAAAAATGAAAAAGGTCAAGATTCAGAAGATTTGAATCCATTAGTCTTTTTCTGAATCTGCATGCAAGAACGGATGTGTAAGCCACTGCATCAACTCGACATACCGGCGGATTTTAATATTTAGTTAATAATTGAAAAATATTCATCATTCTACTAAAGTTTAAGAGTAGTGTATTTATGATACTAAAAATTATTATTCATTAAAGACGAGTCAAAAACCTCTGACCTCTGAAATAAGAAAAATCTGATCAAAAATATGCAATACGGAGTTATCTATCAGCATTAGAAAATAGATGTAGATATAATCCGAAGTTCACCTGTTCATACCTCAACAAACACTGGCTACGACGCTCTGAGCGCAAAAATGCTTCTTGGTGTAAACTTTACACTTATGCTAATGCCGCAATATTGTGTTTATAGAAACAAAATAAACTGGGATCTGTAATGCTAAGGTCAAGGCACCTTTTAAGCATAATTAGCATGTTCCGCTTACTTAGTGGAGTAGTTGAAGAAATATCGTTTTTCATCTCAAACCCTTTACACTAAAACAATCACAGATCAAAAAAATTTGCGTTGAAAGAGATAAAAAATGGTCCCTCGAGATTTTGTAACCCTCTACATTATAAAACCAATTGGACTGCACAGAAACCAAAATTGAGTTAGATAAGCTGAAATCAAGCAAATAGTTAAAAACCCATATACTTTACATTTTTGTGCAACAACCATAAATTGTAAAGAAATTTTAAGGTCAGATTTGTAATCTGCAGCTTGTGGGCAACATTTTTAAAAAAAGTTTGTTCTCCACAAATTATTTGATTTTTGGTTTACACTCTACACACTCATTGCTAACTCGGTATTGAGTGTAAACAAAAAAGACGGGCAGCAAATTCTTTAATTATACATCGATTAAAAAAAACCGCACATCCCAGATGTGTGCCGTTATAGCTGTGAGGGGGAGCACAAAATTTCGGCACTCACTGTGAAAAAACATAAGAAAAATGGATGGCCAAGCATTTTATAGGTAGCGCTATCGTGCTACCTATGATATGTACATTTTATATTTATCTTTATCTTTAGCTTTTTGGTTCCTTTATCTTGCAAATTATCTTTATCTTTATCTTTCTCAATTTTTTCATCTTTATCTTTATCTTTATCTTTTAGATTTTAAAATTTCAACTTTATCTTTATCTTTTATCTTGCAAAAAAATCCTTATCTTTTACAACACTAACTAAGACATATTATACGTGTACAAATAAAAGATCATTATTCACATAAAACAAAGGCCAGCAGTTCCTTTGCCTACTGCCAATTGCTAACATCCCTATTGAGACAAGATGTGGCCACAGTCAAATATCAAATATGTGCCAAAATATGTGTAGAAATGCAGGCGCAACAAATATGTGCAAGGATACAAAACTGTTCCCTTTACATTTCTGCCATTCTAGTAGCAAACGTCCGCATTTGCTTTAGGCTCCAGCAGTGGCGTAGGTAATGTAAGCATGGTGCCTCAACTGCCCCAATTGTTGGGCCAAGGACGCACCTGATGCATTAAAGGAACAATGGGGTTGGGTATTATTAATGTGAATATGCTCCCTTTGTTTTGTTGCAATGTGCTCAATTGGAATATTTGGGTATACTATATCAATTATTATGTATGGTCCAGTATATGTGTGCAATAGTTTGGGTGTTTGATTGGTTTTTGTCAAAAATTGTTTCTTAAGGATTTTGCCTCCTATTTGGTAATTGGGTTAATTGAGATGCTGGTTGTAATTTGCAGTGTACTGTAGCTGTGTGCATCTTATATTTTCGGTTATGGTAGGATTAGAAAAAGAAAAGAACTTCTTAAGTTCCTGTGCATATGTATTTGCATCTGGAGTCTGCTGTTTTTGAAAGAAAAACATTTGATGGCATTTTTGGTTCTCTACCAAACATTAGGCTAAAGGGCAAAAATTTTGTGCTGTCATGCTCGTAAAAAAATTGTAAAAAAATCTGCATAGGGTAACATATCATCCCAGTTAGTTTGATACAATCATTAACAAGTGGACGAAGTCCGATAATGAGTGTCTTGTTTGTCCGTTCTACTTGGCCATTGGCCATTGGGTGAGTATGGCATTGTATGTATTTTTACAGTATGACAAAGAGCAGTTATTTCCATAAATAAAGTCGAGCGTGAATTTGGTCCCATGGTCGCAATGGACAATCCTTGGCGACCTCGTGTCTACTTAATATGTGTTTCACAAAAACATCTGTGAATGTTTTTGCAGTCGTGTTTTTAGTTGGTATAGCCTCTTTGCACTTTGTAAAATAGTCAGTGAAAATTATAATAAAACAATTACCGTCCATAGACTGTGGAAGTGGACCAATGCAATCTAAGCCTACATGATCAAAAGGGCCTGTTATTTGCACAGGAATTAAGTGTGCTCTTACGGTATGCAAACTGAGTTTATTAATTTGGCACGATGACATGTACAACAGTATTTTGTAATGTCTAAGCGTAAAGTCGGCCAAAAATATTTCCATTTTTCAGTTTTATCGTCCTACATACACCAAAATAATCTGCAAATTTTGAGTCATCATTCAATTGTATGGTAAGCATAATCAGACTGAAGGGCACAAAAAGCTTTATACAAGGCCCAGAAATTTTATACAAAAGACCACTTTGCACTTTGTATCAAATAGAAAATTTAGGAGATGACAAATTTAGATTGTCTAGAATTTCCCAAATGCATGTGTCAGAACGTTGGTATTCTGCAAAATTTTTCTTAACTCTTGCGCATCGCTTAATTCAGTCTCTAGACCAAAGTTCTGAGCAATTATAGGGTTTGTCTGTAAATTTTCTATGTCCAGAGTATGTCTGTCTGTTTGAATCGGAAAATGTGATAAAACGTCAGTGTTTTTACTTTGACTGCCCTTTTGTGCTTGTATGTCAAGTTTAAAAACTGACAGAGCAAGCCCCTATCTCGCTATGTGGCCGGAAGGATTTTCCTTCCCCAGCACCATTGCAGTATGATTGGTGTGTACAATATGGAGTGTTGAAATAGGTAGGGTCAAAAATATTCGACAAATGTGAATACTGCCAGCGTTTCAAACTCCGTTATTGGATAGTTGGGTTTGTTTGGTTTGAGATTTTGACTTGCAAACACAATAGGGTGTTCCTTCCAGAATCATCTAATTGGCTTGATACAGTGCCAATTCCTTTGTACAAAGCGTCTGTTTGAAGAATAAACTGCCTACTAAAATCAGGGTGTTTTAAAACTGGAGTATTGCATATCACACTTTTTAATTCATAAAATGCCATGTCTTGTTTATACCCCAACAAAATTTTTTTTATTTCCGTAAGATTTGTGTAAGTGGATATGCTTTTTTTGCAAAATGCTTAATAAAATGTCTATAGTATGAAGGTAAGCCCAAAATAGACTTGAGCTTGCATACGTTTCTAGGTTTGTCAAATTTCATTATTGCATCTACTTTTTCCAAATCAGGGGCAATACCTTGCTGCAAAATGACATGTCCTAAGTATCTGATGCTTAACTGAGAAAATTTGCATTTCCCAATTCTGAGTTTTATGCCGTTATTGACTTGCGTCAAAATTTCTCTCAAACAAACTAACATCTCTTCATGATTTTTTTTGCAAAAATCAGGCTGTTGTCTAAGTAGAACAAAGATGTCTGCTATTGCAACCCGGAAAGTAAAATATCCATGAGTTGCTGGAAGCTAGCAGGTGCAGTTGTTAACCCAAAGGGCAAATAACAAAATTTGTAAAGCCCTTATGATGCATAAAAGGCTGTCTTTTCTGTGTCATTTTTGTGAATTGTTATCGCGTAGTATGCATTTGCTTGGTCTAAAATTGTAAAATATTTAGAGCTATCAAGCGTATCAAGGATGTTATTGATGTGGGGCAGGGGATAACTATCCTTTTTAGTAACGCTGTTTAACACACAAAAATCAACGCATGCTCAATGAGTTCTGTCTTTCTCGAACTATTACCATATTAGTGCACCATGGGTATAAACTATTCTGCACTATCCCTTCCTTTTAGAGTTTTTGCACTTCAGTGCTGATAATTTCTCGTTCTTCAGGTGAAATACAAAACTGAGCGCATTTTACGGGCATACTGTCACCCGTATTAATAGTAAGCTCTGAATATGTTGTGCGTCCAGTGTCAGCTGAGTGTTTTGCAAATAAAGTTGCAAAATGAGCTAGCATTTCAAGTAATGTTACTTGTTGCGTTTTGGACAAATCTGTCTCTCAAAATGTATCCTTTTGACTAACCATGCAAATGTTTCATGTATTTTATCCTCATAATTTGTATCAGTTATCAAATTAGACATGCATAAGTTGCTTTTAGTGAGCGCTTTGACACTACCTATGTGTGTGTTCTCATGCAACAAGACTTTGAATTTCAGCATATTCAAAACAGTGACAAAAATCTTGTTGTCCTTAGGTTTGGCAACTGGAACTGCAAAACACCTGTATTTTTTCTCAAAAAGGTCATTGTTTGGCGTAAAATGTACAGTATCCACATGCAATTATTGCTGTAAAACTGGTACAGCAAGTTCTGTGATTGTTCTTGGTGGCATAATTAGAGCATGATCTAAGTAAATTTTGCCAGGCATTTTCAGAGAACAGTAGCTTAAGCTAAGGCATGGTATTTTCTCGTTTTTTAAGATAACATAATTGTACTCATTGTTTACGGTGTAAACTTTGAAACAATTGAGAAAATACCAGCCTAGAATGATAGGTGCTGCGCAATTTTTTTGCACTTGTGCTACAATTACTTCTCAATGTCTGCCACTTTGACAGCAACAAAAACGAAACCTAATAATTCAATAGGCAAATGATTTGCTGTGTATGCTTTTACTGATGTTGGTAAAATAGACACATCCTTAAGGTTTTGTATGACTTTTAAGTCAACTAAAGTACAAGAAGCTCCGGAATCTATCATTCTGTCATTAAGGGTTACTGTAATGTAGGGACTAGTTTTGTAAAAGATAAGGATTTTTGCAAGATAAAAGATAAAGATAAAGTTGAAATTTTAAAATCTAAAAGATAAAGATAAAGATGAAGATGAAAAATTAAGAAAGATAAAGATAAAGATAATTTGCAAGATAAAGGATCCAAAAAGATAAAGATATAAAGATAAGGATAAAGATGAAGTGCAAATGTGGTCGCCTGGACCTATAGTCTGGTTCATTTAACTTTGAGGTTTTTGAAAAAGTTTGAAGCAGTTACAAAAGTGTTTTAAAGTAATACAATAAATATTATATATTACAGTATCTTGAGTCATATAGAGACGTATGCTTGTTTTGAGCTGCATTACTGCATCAAAAGTTCAAACCGCTTTTGTAGCCTGATTCTTGTGGAAAATTTCAAGAAGAAAACCGCAAAATTAAATGAAACAGACTATAGGATAATGTTGTATGTGAAGTGCAATAAACCAGAGTGGGTGATGCAAAGCAGCCGACTGAATGCCTAACTTTAACACCTGAGGTCAAAGAGGTAATAGGCATGAAGCACACATAAATGTAGGTTTGGGGGTTTACCTGCAATATCTAACTGACCCACGTCCTATTTTGATGGGGAACCAACACCAATTTTGGGGGGACTAAGCCCAAAATGGCCAAAAACAGCACAAAAAAGAAGTTTTAAAAGTCCTATCCATTGAATTTTAAGGGGTCCGGCCGGACCCTTCCATTCACCTTAGAGCTATGTGCCTGCTACTCGCTGACAGCAAATCATTTCTTCCTTTTCACAAGCATCCAAACGGAAACGGAAACGATGGGTGAAATCCGGAAACTGAAACAATGTGTAAAAGCTGGAAACGGAGACGGAAATGATCCAAAGCACCAAAACAAGGGTTTCCCAAGTAGGGCCCATCAGGATGAACACCCCAAACCCCGTTTCCGGCTAAATTTCCTCCACTTAAGAGGGATTTAGGGGCTCGGAAACTGCGTAACCCATTATTCATATGAGAAGCTGACCCCGGTTCTGTTGAAAGTTTCTCCGACCTGGGGGTAGTCCAAAGTGCCATAACCGGGGTTCCAAAAGAAGGGCACATCAGGGTCAAAACCACACCTGAGCGTGAGGGGTTTGGGGGTATGCAGCCCCCAGAAACCAAAATACCCCTCCCTAAAATCAAAATACCCCCAGATTTCAATTTTTGAAAATTTTTTTCGTTTTTTTCCACAATTTTTTGATGCCAATGGATAGTGCTTGATGAGAAACGTCGAAAAATGGTGTTTTTATCGCCACACCACTATTTTCAAGGTCAATTTTTGACCTTCAAAAAATCTTGCATCCCCCCAATATTTTCTTGCTGCCCATGTATGGTCAAAACCCCCAACCCCGTTTCCAGCAAAATATTACGCATGGAAGCAGTGCTTTTTTGTATTCGGTTAAGATTTTTCCCGATGTACAAAAACTTTTTGGGACCGTCTTTGTGCATGTACAACAATTTTTGGGAAGTAAAAAATTGCAAAAAAGGTCTAAAATTCGAAAAATTTTTCTGCACTTCGCGCTGAAATGAGTAATTGTGTGTTCTATACAGCTTTATAATTGCAGAAATTGCGTTTCAAAAGGAAAAATGTCCAATTTTTTGGCGGTTCGCGCCGTTTTAAGACAATTCTTGGTGATTTTTGCCTTTAGAGACCCAGAAATAAGCTGAAATACACTATCAAAAGTCGGACAACTCTGTTTTTACAACACTAAAATTGCTACTGTATCATATTTTAGTACACAAAAATTTGCATGTATGAAATGTACAAAGACTTTTGGGGACCATCTTTGTACATGTACAAATGGACCTTGTACAAAAAAAACGCTGCATGGAATGGGGGTTTAGGGGCTCGGAAACAGGGTACCCCATTATTCACATATGCATGTAGCTGACCCCAGCTCTGTCGGGGTTTCTCTGCCCTATGGGCAGTCCAAAGTGGCGGAAGTGGGGTTCCCAAAGTAGGACCTATTAATGTAAACACCCCCAATCCCGTTTACAGAAAAATTTCTCCCACTGAAGGGGGTTTAGGGACTCAGAAACCGGGTACCACATTATTTATATGAGAAACCCCATTTACGTCAGGGGTTTCTCCGCCCTGGAAGTAGTCCAAAGTGCCAGAACCGGGGTTGCAAGTAGAGCCCATCAGGGTCATCAACACCCCCAACCCCTTTTCCGAAAATTTTTTATTCACTGAAGGAGGGTTTAGGGGCTCGGAAATTGGGTACTACATAATTCAAATGTGAAGCTAAACCCTGTTCCGTTGGGGGTTTCTTTGCTCTGAAGGCAGTCCAAAGTGCTGTAGCTGGGGTTCACCAAGTAGGACCTATTAATGTGAACACCCTCAACCCTGTTCCCGGAAAAAGTTCTCCCAATCAAGGGTGTTTAGGGGCTCAAAAACAGGGTACCCCACTATTCATAAATATACATGGGTAAAATTTCGCCTGGAAACGGGGTTGGGGGTGTTGACCTTAATTGGTCCTACTTGCAGAATACCTGGTTCAGCCAATTTGGACCACTCCTAGGGCAGAGAAACCCCCAAATGAATTGGGTCAGTTACATATATGAATAATGAGCTACTAAGTTTCCTAGTCCCTAAACACCCATTCTATGAGTAACATTTTGACAAAAACGGGGTTGGGGGTCTTGAACCTGATGGGCCTTACTTACGGAACCACGGTACCGGCACTTTGGACTATCCCCAGGGCAGAGAAACCACCAACAGAGCCGGGGTCAGCTACATATATTAATAATGGGGTACCCTGTTTCTGAGCCCCTAAACCCCTCTTCAGTGGGAGGAAATTGGCTAGAATTGAGGTTGGGGTGTTCACCCTGATTGGCCCTACTTGGGGAACCCTGCTTCCAGCATTTTGGACCACCCCCAGGGCAGAGAAAACCCTGACGGAACCAGGGTCAGCTTCACATATGAATAATGGGGTACCCGTTTCCGAGCCCCTAAACTCCCCTTCAGTGGGCGAAATTCAGCTGGAAATAGGGTTAGGGGTGTTGACCCTTATGAACCCTACTAGGGGAACCGCAGTTCCGGCACTTTGGACCACCCCCAGGGCAGAGAAACCACTGATGGAACTGGGGTCAGCTTCACATATGAATAATGGGGTACCCGTTTCCGATCCTCTTCCCCTTCATTGGGAGAAAATTCACCAGAAACGGTGTTGGGGTATTCAAATTAATAGGTCCTACTTGGGGAGCCCCGGTCCTCCACTTTGGACCACTCTCAGAGCGGATAAACCCCCGACAAAACCAAGTTCAGCTACACATTTGAATTATATGGTACCCCGTTTCCAAGCCCCTAAACCCCCCAGAGTGGGAGAAATTTTGCTGGAAACGAGGTTGGGGGTGTTCACATTAATAGGTCCTACTTAGGGAACCCCAGTTCCGCCACTTTAGGCCATCCCAGGGAGGAGAAACCCTCAACAAAACCGGGACCAGCTTCACAATTGAAGTATGGGGTACCTATTTCCAAGCCCCTAAACTCCACTTCAGTGGGTTAAATTTTGCCGGAAACGGGGTTGGGTGTGTTGTCCCTGATGGGCCCAACCTGGGGAACCCCGTTTCCCGCACTTTGGATTACCCTCAGAGTGGAGATACCCCAACGGAACTGTGTGCAAAATACTATAACTACGTTTCCATTTCCGTATTTTGCCCATTGTTTCTGTTTCTATTTATGTTTCTGGATTTTACCCACACCCTCAATATACAGGCATTAGGTTGGGCCGCATTTTGTAGGGATTAAACAATTGTTTTCTTTTCTTGTATTACAGTAAAACTTGAATCCGTCTAAATGTATTTCACGGATTATGTGCTAACTTATGTACATAGGTACTTTATCTTTTTTAGCAAGATAAATTCCTATCAAAAAGATAAAGATAAAGATAAAGATAGCCTGTGATTTTCCTAGGAGATAAAGATAAAGATGAAGATAAAATAAATAAATCGTCAAGATAAAGATGAAGATATCTTTATCTTTATCTTTATCTTGCTAAAAAGATAAAGATAAAGATATCTTTTACAACACTAGTAGGGACATTGTTTATCGCTTGTAAGCACGTAAGCATGTGTTACAACTACATAATCCTCAGTCTATTATTTGTTTACAAGTTTGACTTGTTGTGAAAAGATTTGCAAGTTGCAATAATGCCTCGCCTAGCATGGGATAATGCACTAAAAGTGAGGGTTGTGTTTTTGACTTCTTTGGAAAAGAAACCCAAGACATGCTCCAATATAAACAAATGCAAATATTAGTGCTGTGATAACAACAATTATCACTACAATGTTTACTGTTACTTGTAAAGGACCCTTCAGTAAATTATTGATTCTGTCTGTTGTACTTTTTTCAATCCCTGTGATAAGATTTTCAACCGCTTGTCCTGCACCAGCTATAGTCTTACCAATTGCTTTTCCTCCCCTGAAAGGAGTTCATAAACAGTTTTTGATCTAAGCACCATGCTTGACGTGTAATTAATTAAGCAATTAAGTGTGTTTTTAATCAGTCCAGAAAACGTATTGTTGTAACAAATGCACATTAAATAAAAGCACATTATCAGTATTGCCACAGAAAATTTCTGGCGTATTAAAATTGTATAAGCTATAGTTTTTGTTCCAAAAGAGTTGCACTGGTACCATATGCACATGTGCCTCACCCGCTTGTGTTTTCCACGTGTTGTTGTCTTTCCAAAAACAAATTTTGTGTTTCTCACATAAAACAATCGGACTCATTTGCATTATGTCTGATGTGCCAGGTATGACAAACATCAGAGTTCTATGAACATCAATTGGCTGATATAAGTAGCATGTCCAATTGACAGTAAAATTCATGCATATACTTACAGAAGTAACTCGTTGACAGGGCCACACCATTAATGTTTTCCCCAAAAATCAGCAGTGACATCTGTATGTTGTAAAAATGCATGCAGGCTGAGTGTTGCATCCAAGCTGAGAAACTGAGAAACTTTCCAGAAACACAAGTTGCAAGACATTTTCAAATGTGTCGTATGCCAGAGCAAAATTATTTGAATGTTTTAAGTTGTCAAAAACAGCCAAAGCAGGACCAATACGCATTTTAGCTGCTCGTCCGCGTTTCTCATTTCCTGTATGCATTTCCTGTATATTTTTTCACCACTCTGAGCAATATTCCCTTAAATTTCCGGAGAAAATTTGTGGAGCATGTAGGACACTAAATCCTAAATTGTTACATACATTTGATAAAAATGTCATTAATGTCTGCAGGATTAATATTTTGCACTGAGTTTTGTAACGTAAATTGAAAATCCTGTAGTTGCTTTGCAACTATACTGCCTAACGTATCATGTACTACACGTTCTAATATAATTGGATCAATTGGCATATTTGCACTTGTAAGGGTTGAAGTCAAAGTTTTTTCAGTAGGTTAATGTAATCTCAGACTTCTTCTAGATGGTTTTGCAAAATTTTTAATTTTGGACCCTTTTTGAGAATCCACTTTAGGAAATAACTTTTTTTTACGTTGCTAAATAATATTGCCCCATAAGCTCATTGATGACCGTCTTTAAATGTCTGAGTTAGTTGAAGAGCTATTGTATGTATTTGGCAGCAAGAAATATGGCTTACCGTTTGACAGGGAAATAGGTGCAGCCGCCATGTTACGGATTGTACTCAGAACGCTAATTGTAATACTCCTTTAAACTGCATTTTGTACGTATTAAAACCGCTCAGAAAAAATTATATTTGCTTCTAATTTAAGCTAAGCAACTTGCTAATTTCTATGGTAGGTGGGATAAGGCCTCCCATTGTGTTTAAGTAAGTTTCAGGCATTCAGCTCAACTAATGAACTTCTATGCAGACTATTAATACATATGCTTGCTACAGCTGAGTAAGTTGCTGTGCATATATTGTCAAAAAGTGGAAATGCATACAGTATGCAGACGTGAGATAAAGTATTAAACGGCCGGACAAAAACCTATCCTATTACTGTTGTGTCTAATGAGTGCACTAAGACATATTATACATGTACAAATAAAAGATCATCATTCACATAAAACAAAGGCCGGTGGTACCTTTGCCTACTGCCAATTGCTAACATCCCTATTGAGACAAGCTATGGCCACGGTCAAATATCCAATATGTGCCAAAATATGCATAGAAATGCAGGTGCAACAAATATGTGCAAGAATATGAAACTGTTCCCTTTACAGTATTAATTATCCTAATATATTTTTAGTTGACATTGATTTATTAATAATGTTTTTAATAGCTATGCTACCCATATTTTAATTAATTTTATGGCTATATTTATTAATTGTCTAGTATATTTTTAAAAAGACATTATACATTGATATATTAAAATGTTTTCCAATTTAAGCCATATTTTAATTAATTTTTTGGCAATACCTATTAAACTACTCTAATATTTTTTTAATAAGACATTGATATATTAAAAATGTTTTAATGATTGATTATTAATTTTAGATTAACGTGTTTCAGATTATCAGATCAGCAAGTTGCAAATTGATCACTTGTGGTAATTTGGTGGCCCTTAAAAGTGCCATTGGGATTCAGAATACAATAAAAATTGACTGCCAATTCGCCAATGTTTGACTGGCCTATTTTAGGCTCAGCAGATTGGCCGACCTGTTGCTGTGCGCTCATATATTGCTGCCTTCCTTTGACTGGCAGACAGCTTAGGCGGCTTCAGTACACCTGGCAAAAGGCAAAAATTTCTTTGGCCAAAAATATTTGCGCTGGTTTGATGTTTTGCAGTGCATTCTCCAAGGCATCCATGAAAGCCGCAGTCCCATTTCTATAGTGATTGCCAAGGTTGCGCTTCTAGAATTTGCCAATGCTGCAAAAACTGGTCTCATACGGCTGTTTCTTCATCAGCCTCTGAAAAACTTTGCACAAATTGACTAAACAAAAAATAAATATTGACTAGTAAAACGATTAATAAAAATAATGGCTTACTCAGGCATGCACCTGTAGAATATTTTATTTTCAATACTTACGATCATAGGTGGGCAGCACCAAAATTCTAAGGGGGGGGGAAGTGAAAAATTTCTGGGAGGGGGTAAAAAGTTTTTAAAGGTCAAAAATTGGTCTTAAAAATAGTTGTATGGCGAAAAAACACAATTTTTCAACGTTTCTCAGTGAGCACTATCCAATGGCATCAAAAAATTGCTAGAAAAGCAAAAAAAAATTTTCTGGGGGGGGGTATTTCAACTTCTAAGGGGTATTTCAATCTTGGGGGGTGCATAACCCCCATGCCCATGTGTGCTTATGATCAGTTCCTGATCATTGATTGTTGGATCAAGCGACAGTGGTGGCGGGCTGAAAACGCCACTTGCTCCAGTGGCTGCAGAGAGCAGGTCTGCCATCTTGATTGACAGCAGAGGCAGCGGTGGCAAAAACAATGGCTTGATGCTTGGGTCGGCCACATCAGTGAGCTGCTGCTGGGGTGGCACAATCTGCTATATCAACACATTGATGCTGACATAATTCAGTGGCAACTGCTGAATGGCAGCCAGTGGCTGCATATTGTGGAACTGCCCCAAAGGGCTGCCTGGCAGAGTGGCAAGGAACAGTGGCAACCTGACAATTGAAGCTAGGCCTATTGAGGGCGAGGTCATGACAGAATTGTTCAGTTGATTGAAACTATTGAGGAGAATCATTGCAATAATAGGTGATTTCGGATTGTAATCAACTTCAACATTCTTTAAATGTGTAATTTTGACCAAAGAAAGAATGTACTATGTTCTCAGCATTTCATTATCCCAAAATCAATTCCTAAATGTTACAGAAAAGTCTTTGAATATTCATGGAAATTTAATAAGTGCTCATACAATATGTTCCAAAGATAATCCGAAGCTTTTTGACTAGATTTCCAATATTCAAATATTTTTTTCTGAAATTCAGAACTGGTTTTAAATCAGGATCAGAATTGCTACCCTCAGATTGCTGAGTACCACTTTTTATATGTGGCATCAACAAATCAATAGGTCTGATTACAGGAGAATTTATCTCATTTGTCTCATAAATGAGTGGATGAGAATTGAATGCAACCTCAACTTTTATTGTCTGCATAAACGACTGATAATGCTTTAATAAGCTATGGTCAACAGATTTTTGTAAAGCATTTTTTGCTATATCATGAGTCATGCATAAAAACTGCCCTGCTAAGTAGATAATTATGGAATAAATTGCTATTTGATCTCACTCCAAGAAGTGTATTCAAAAACTTATTTACCTTTGTTAAGTCTAGGATAAACAACTTGTAAAACTTTCTCAATTGATTTGGACTGAGTTACATTATCAGAACTAGTTTTATCAGGTTTGCCCCTGTATGCAATGAGCTTTAACCCTACTTCTACCAACGTCTAGATCCGAGATATATACGCCTGTTTTTTGCAGTTTACTGTAAGACCAGAAGTCCTTATTTGGTGAACTTCTCAGTACCCTCTTTCTCATTGAAACACATGTTTTATGGAATAAAAGAAAAGTTACTAACCTGAATTCCTTAAGAAAAGCTTCATTTCTTGATTTACAACATGTATTACGTGTGTTGCAAATCGCATTTTGAACACTTTTTCGAATGTTTGAATGCAATTCTTTCAATAGGTTTTTAGTTTCGAGCAAATTTTATAACATTTTTGAAATCCTCGTATCCTCGGCTACCAAAAACATGTATTTTTATTGAAATTTGCTACCTCCCTGGAGACTAGATCTTCGATCTAGACGTTGGTAGTACTAGGGTGCGTTACCCCTTGGTAACAGGAGGGTTAATCAATTCAAAAATGAAATAATTTGAATATTATCAACAATCTGAATTGCTTTCATTACCAAAGAGATGAATAAACAAATAAAAAATTCTCCTTACTCCTGTTATTTGAATATTTATAGGGTCCTAAATGATCTAAACTCACACATTGAAATGATGATGACTTTGTCACTTGCTCCTTTGGATAAAGTGCAAATTCTGAATGATTATAAGGTTTGACTTAAAAATTTCTGCAAGTAAGCACTTTTGTAGAATTTGTTTAACAGTTACTCCCTTGGAGAATTCACAATTCCTATCTCGCAGCCAATGAAGTATAAGCAAATTGAGGATGCTCCAGTTATTTGTTTTTTCATTGCAATAAGTGTAGTTGAATGATCTTTTGAAGGATGCAAAGTAGGATATTTTGCATTAAATCAAAATAAAGAACCTTAAGATGACTAAAACATAAAATTTCATTATTGTCCGCTTGTATGTTTAAGTCCTTTGGATGCTTATTTTCAGACAAGTTTAGAATATTTGCCAAATGCCTTTTTTGACATTCTTCAATCAATATTCTTTATATTATGTCCAGCTCTTAGAGCTCTATCATTCCTCAAAATTTTCCAAATAATCAATCCCTCGCTCTCTCTCCGATAGGCATTGTTTTTAATTTTATAAATTGTTTTTGGCATTTTAAGTTCAAAAATTGATGAATATCAGAATTTAAAATTTAATCTGTAATCTTGATTGAAATTATAGTCATATGCATCTGCGCTATTTCAAAGAAACAGCAGAGTATTTATTTGTCTCTAAATCTTTTATATTATAATTATATTTAGGCCAAGCATTAGTAGTTAAATGCAACCATTCAGGACCATGCCACCATAGATAGGCGACATTAAAGTTTTCAGAAGAGGTGCAAGATTTTTGGAGAGGGTAAAAATTGCCTAAATAAGGTGTTATTCAAAAACACCATTACTCAACATATCTCATCATGCAACATCCATTGGCATCAGCAAATTTCGAGAAAGTTAAAAAAATTTTCAAAAATCAAATTTCGGGCGTTATTTTGCTTTCTGGGTTGTGCGATTCCCCAAACCTCCTATGCCCAGGTGTGTATGCCACCATTTTTAACAATTAAATTTACTTCAGGTTGTTGTGCATATGGCTGAAATCTGCTTTAGAAGTAACTGCTAACAATATTGTCAATATTACTGACTGTTTTTCCAGTCTACAAGTGCCCAATTTTCAATTAGCAATATTTCTGATATTGCAGACCATAGTCGGCAATATTTCCAACTTATTGGCAACATTGGCAATGTTGCCAATTTTTATCAGGGATATTAGCAACATTGCTAACTTTTGTTGGCAATATTAGCAATTTTACCAACTTTTGTTGCTAATATTGGCAATGTTTCTAACTTATGCTGGTGATATGGGTGATGTTGACGTTGCCAATTTTTGTTGGCAATATTGGCAATATTGCTAATTTTAGTTGGAAATAATGCCAACTCAATTGGGGTAAAGGATCCATTTCTATTTTTCTGCAATATTGCTAACAATTCATGTACAAAGTACACAGAGGTACAAGAACATAGGCAAGCCACATACAAATGCATTAACAAACTTAGTATACACATGCAGTAGATAGATATGTACATATATCACAACTTATTTTTGGGGACATTGTGTATTTTACATAGCTTGAATCCAGGAAAAGGAGTGAGCCTGAGCTACACATTATTCTCAAGTATTGTTTTGTCCTGTGGAGATTGTTGAAAACTCACATTCTGATCACTAATAGAAAATATTTACTTTCTATCATAATATTTGATACTTGGGAAAAGTTTTTATTTTTTATCTGTCTTCTTTGTGGTTCACAAGGAATGTCAACTTCCTTTGATGAACAATCAAGTGAACTAGTGCATGATTATCCCATTTATGGCATTATAGAGTTGCGGACTATGAAGACAGAAAAGAAGAAGAATTTAAGGACCAAAATTGTGCACCAATTGTCATCTGATGATCAGAACTCTTTTTATATAAGCCATTGTCACTTGTCACAGACATGCACAGCATGGGAATTCAAGGGGTAGGGTGAAATCTTCAAGTGTTTTTTAGATTCAACATTTCTAACTATGCTCCATCTTTTTAGAGTATAAAAATTGCAAATTCTTCAGAAGGGTGAAAAAATTTCCTGGGGGGAGGGTGAAACCCCCAGCCCTTCTTAAGATTGTATATGATTGCCACCCATTTCTTTGCATAGAATTGATAATTCTTCCTCATATTGAATATTTTCTTAGGTATGTAAGTTTATGTCATGGCTCCTTCTGTAATAAATTTTTTATAATATTTATGCATTTCTAATACGACCTTTCTTATCTACTTTTTGCAGGAAAAATGTGCAAGAAATGGTCGGATACCTTGAAAACTTATTTTAGCCAGGAGAAGCAATTTTCAAATAAGTAAATAAACCTGCAATACCCCACACAGCTGCTCACTATCCAATTTCTCATCAAAGTGGTAAATATTTTGAGTGTTTTGCTTTATAACATAAGGCTATTTGAAATATCCCTGCCCGCGATCTTGGCAATATTGCTGATTTTTGTCTGCAATGTGAGCAATATTGGTGATTTTGCCAATAAAAGTCGGCAATACTGGCAACATTGTTCCACAATATTAGCAATGTCCCTGCCAAATGTTGGCAATATTAGCAATGTCACCACCAAGAAATTTGGTGATATTGCCTACATTTACTTCTGCATTGCATTTAAGTCTGCTGGATTTTCTTCACTTTTACATGTTTGAGTGCTTTACATGTAATACTTTTTTACCTTTGATATGTATGACAAGTCGTTGGTCATATCAGACTTACAAATATGCAATGACTGTTTAAAGTTTATGGTGAAGAGTGTGGATGATTTGTTTTTTAAATGTACTTTGTGAATTGAAAATAATGAATCTGACCTAACAATCTTTTATACTCATTACCACACCTGAGCATGGGGGGTATGCATCCCCAAAGAAACCAAAATACGCCCCCACTGGAATCAAAATAACACCCCCCCTTGAAATCAATTTTTAAGAATTGTTTCCATTTTTTGCAATTTTTTGATGCCAATGGATAGTGTTCTATGAGAAATTTCAAAAAATGGTGTTTTTTGCCATACCACTAGTTTTAGGGCCATTTTTTGACCTTCAAAAAATCTTGCACTCTCCTCCCAGAATTTTCTTGCTGCCCATGTGTGCTCACTACTTGTGAACTTTTCTTGGAGGAAAGTATGAATTATGCAGATGTGTGTTATTTATGCCACATGAGTTGCTAAATCTGCTTTTTAAACAAACTTCTAGTGATTAGCTTGTCATTGTAATGCATGCAAGTATAATTTACATGCAAATGCTTAAATTTTGTCATTAGGTCAGATTTACAAATTTACTATCTTTACTAAATGTGTATTGCATTAGTTAACAAGCAGTGATAATTCTATGTAAATCTATACTGTGTCTTTAGACCACATTGTGCATGCATTTGCACAATATCAGTTACTGGCTGTTTTCAGGTTGCACCAATCTATCCCTGTCTAGTGGTTATTTATTATATTAGATAGGACTTTATGATAATTTTTTATTATATGGTATAAGGAATCCTACATGATAAGAGAAGGGGCAGCACTCGTTTTATAGTTCCGGAAATTGGTTGCCCTCTAGCCAATACACACCAATGGATGGTCATGGACTACAAGGCGTTGGAATTGCCTTATTGAACAGAGCTGCCAAAGCGCTTCTGGAGTGGAAGCCCATAAACAACCAAATCGCCGTTATTAGATTAGCAGCCAAGCCCTTTAACATCACTATTGTGGCAACCTATGCACCAACTAATGCAGCAACTCCTGATATAGCGGACAACTTTTATAGCCAACTTGAAGAGGCGATAGACAAAATTCCTGGCAATGATTACCTAGTTGTTGCGGGCGACTTTAATGCTCAGCTTGGCCCTGCAATTGCAGACCGAAAGGAAGCAGGGAAAAACACCTTGGGCACCTTGTGTGCCAATGGCCACCGCTTACTTCATTTTGCTGCTACCTACAGTTTAGTTATCACTAACACCCTTTTTAACCACAAGGCACAGCACCTACAAACCTGGTTGAGCCCTGATGGAAAACACCGCACCCAAATTGACCATATCTTAGTCCGTAAAAAATGGCAGTCATCACTTATCAACAAGTCGAGCCTACTGGGGTATTCATGTTGTAACTGACCACCCCCTTTTAATGGCCAGGATTAGACTAAGGCTATCGATAGAGAAAAGGCCTAAGCCCATCAAGCAATTTGATACTGCTGACCCATCAAGCGATTTGATACCTAAGCCCATCAAGCAATTTGATAATAAAACCCTTGCTGAGAATTGTGCTACATTCTGTCAAACATTCAACAATAACATAAACGCCTGTGAACCTGAGAACACTGTTGAAGGCAGGTGGAAGCACCTCAAAACTGCCTTGCACAATGCGGCACAAAATACCGTGGGGTACGTTAAGAAAAACAAGCAAGGTTGGATAACTGAAGATACATTGAGCGCATCCAAAGCCAGGCAAACCGCGCTAAATAACCACAATTTTCCACTCGCAAAAGATCTTGCAAAAAAAGTGAAAACTCTTGCAAGAACGGACAGGGAAAACTACTGGAACAAATGTGCATTCAAACTCGAGGCTGCGCAAAACAGGGGTGACTCTAGATTGGTTTTCCGACTAGTTAATTCAATATCAAAGAAATTTAAACCGCCCGTTAGCAGCTCTATCAAAAATAACCAAGGCATAGCCGTCTCAAAAAAGGAGGACCTTATGGGCTGTTGGACTGATTATTTCTGTGGTTTATTAAACCGGCCTTGCCCTGCAGCAGTTTGAGCTAACACAGGCAGCTTGCCTGCACGGATAAACAACTTAATTTCTAGCGAACCTCCCAGAATTGACGAAATTCAATCAGCAATTAAAAGTCTCAGGAACAATAAATTGCCTGGCACAGATGAGCTCCCACTTGAGTTCTTCAAGTTGAATGACCCAACTATTATAGATTGCCTGCATGAGCTGTTAGATCGGATATGGATAGAGGAGAAAATACCACAAGACTGGCAAAGGTGACAAAAGTAACTGCGCCAATTACCGCGGTATTTCATTACTCAACATTGCTTACAAAATTATGGAAAAAATCATATTACGCCAAATTGGTCCTCACTGTGATGCTCAAACCAGGGAAAACCAAGCTGGATTCCGGCCTGGTCGCGGTTGTATTGACCAAATCTTTTCCACCAGACAGATACTTGAACAACGCACAAATTCCAGCAACCCACCATCATGACATTCCTGGACTTTACAGCAGCCTTTGATAGCGTACACAGAGATTCCATATGGGAGCTCCTAACAGATATTGGAATTCCTGAAAAACTAGTTTGCTTATCCTCAATCATGTACACTAATACCCAAAGCCTGGTCCGTGTCTACAGGGAAATGAGCAAAACCTTCAACATTGCCAGCGGAGTGCAACAGGGCAGTATCCTATCCCCGTGCCTCTTCAATATTTGCATAGACGCAATACTTCATAGAGCATTGGATAATAAACCAGGAGGCATCTGTCTACACCCGTAACAAACGCCTTTGACGGACCTCACCTTTGCGGACAATGTAACCCTATTTGCTGAAACAGCGGCCAATATGCAAACCATGATCGACCGAGTGGGGGAAGAAGCCGCCCAACTAGGTCTAAAACTGAGCCCAACAAAATCCAAACTTATTGCGTATGACCCAGATCCGGACCAACACCTACCTGTGCTGACAATCGGCCCTGATGCAATCAAAGGGGTCTATTCTTTGCCTACCTAGGTAGCCTAATGACTGCAAACGGCGACGCTTCCAACAAGACTGACAGCCGTATATGAAAGGCACTAATTGCATTCCTGGGCCTAAAATGTCTGTGGAATCACAAGGACGTTCAAAATAAAACCAAAGGACGAGTCTACTGTGCAACGGTACGTGCTACGTTACTATATGGAAGTGAAACGTGGAATATCAAAAGAGCGGACCTCAAAAAATTGGAAACTTTTGACCATTGTTGCCTACGCTCGATCACAAAAATTTGCCTTAAGGATAGAACTACAAATGAGGAAATTTGTAGAAGATGCAAAATCGCGCTACCACTTTTGCAGCTAATCACTAAACGCCGTTGGACTTGGCTTGGGCATGTTCTCGGGATGTTGGAAGGCAGGCTACCACAAAAAGACTTCCTATGCACAAACGACCCGCATTGGAAACGGCCCCGTGGAGGTGTATTAACGACTACCAAGCGCTATTTCCAAAAAGCTGCGGAACACTTCATCAGGAAACCATTCAACCTGAGCCGCAAAGCTTATAATAATACATGGATGGAACACCTCCAAACACTAGCAGACAACCGGAAGCAATGGATTCAAATCACTCATGAAGCGACTAATATCCAGCATGGATGATCAACGTCGACAAGTAACAAGTAACAAGTAATACACATATCATCACTGTTTTAGTCCTATCAGTAAAAAATTGACTACCCAAAATGGATACTGGAGGAGTTGAAACAAATGGTAAAATCAGCTTCAAATTTTTTCTTTGAATAGGGATTTAAGGGCATTGTCTATTTCTCTTGTGTGTGCAGTTGGATTCCTATCAAAAACTTTTAAGTAAGCAAATAGATTATTTATTTTGATTTTCAATGAATGAATTTTTGAATTTTTAACAGCAAAAGTAGGGGAACTAGCACCCAAAAGTGCTCTAATGAAACAAAAGGGACAAATAGACTTGGCTTTAGCTAGAAATATACTTTGGATTGTGGATTATTAAGGGTGTTGGAGGACATAATATGGAAATAACTACTTATGTATATGCCTAGGAGAACAATATGTATTAAATATCAGACTTTATCCAAGCAACGCCAAAAATGTAAGTATATCCTGTCGCCTGCAGATTGAAATAATCTAGATTAAGTAAACTAGCAGCATCTTTGCAAGCCAATTAAATGAAATAACAAAGATCAATGCATTCAATACAATTAAAGAAATTTTGGTTTGAAGCAGTAGGAAACTTATAAGCATGCGTGAAAGATACTATATGTAGCTAAAATTGCCTGCCCGCAACAATTTGTAGCACTGACCAATTGATGGCAGGTTTGCTTGTTGTAATGCTCATGATAACAAAATAAAACGCCTTCATCAGATCTGCAGTTAGTTTCATATTAATCACAATAATAAGCAAGTCAGCATTGCAACTTGCAAGCAATTTGTAAAATGTAAACATTAGATTATTTTAGCATTTAAAATCATCTAAAAAGGTTACACTTTTACATAGGCTGCAGAATATACTTTGATTTCTTGCATTACTCACAGAAAGTCTGATTTTTAGCAGATTCTGTTACATTACTTATATACATTAATACCTTTTTCCTAGTCTTTTCCTTCTAAATCCTCAATAATCCTCAATCCCAAGTAGATTTGTCTTTTTTGTTCAATCAGAGCATTTTTCTTTCCCTACTGCCCTACTTTCAATTAGCACAATTTGAGTAAATCAGTTAGTAAAGACATGTCACAATGGATTGCAAATAGCAATGCTTAGCTACTACAATAATAATTAGTTCTGGTAGCTGATGCAGATATTTCTCATAAGGCAACACATCATGATTAAAGAATTATTCAATTGGTGTCAATCCAAATAAGTAAAGATTACAAAGCCTTAATGATGAACATCAGGTCACAAAACAAAATTGCTTATGAAAGAAGTGGTGCACAAAACACTAGCAGTGTAGCAATGCATTGTCAAACTAGTGGGCAAAAATAGCATATCACAAACAAATTAGAATGTGCATCCTACCACAGGCCAGAATTAATTGTAACAAACAAACACAGAAAGTGGGCCAACCAATGAGCTGAACAGCATATCCTGAATTCAAAGCAATAATAATTATGTGTTAAGCGTGCACAATGATAGAAAATGTTCTAGTTTTGATTTGCATAAAAACAGGATGGGCAAGACTAATGTCTTTATACAGTTAAGAACACATGGCTTCTATGATACAATTGTTGACAAACGGACATTCATATTTGTATGAGAGTAGATAGATGATAAAATTGTATAGGTTATGATGATTACATTGCTATGAAGCTAAATAATGTAAATTACAGCTTAACACAGTATGATAATGATTAATACAATAATATTAGTAGAAAGATGACTATACAGAGAACATTTTCAAAAAAAAATCAAGCTTCTGCAGTGCACTAAAACTCATTTTTAGTGCAAACCATATATAACATGTGTCCAGCAAGAAAATTCTGGGAGGTGCAAGATTTCACAAAGATAAAAAATTGTCTTAAAAATGGTGGTATGGCAAAAAAAAACATCATTTTTTGACATTTCACATTCAGCACTATCCATTGGAATCAAAAAATTGCTAGAAAAAAACAAAAAAATTCTTGTGATATATAACTACAAGGTGTAAAGATAACCTACAACCAGATTTGTAATCCTGACCTAACAAAGCACATTTGGATAAAAAACTATATTTTGCAACACTCTGAAAGTAAAATAGATTTGTAGTGTAAACTATAGCTTAGCAATAAATGAAAAGTGCAAACTTTACACAACTTCTGGGTGCAGAGTGAACTTATAGTCAGATTTGTAATCCTTAATTTGCATAAAATATTCAAAGAATTAAGCTTTTGCAGAGCTCTAGAACTAAAATTAATTTGCACTGCAAACATTACACACTTACAGAGTAAGTCGGATTTGTAATTTTGATATTACTGTGCTAATATGATCAATATCTATGAAGAAATTAAGTCAACAATTGCCTGAAGGCAAATCCATACAAGATAAAAACCATTTCACCCCACTGTCAAATGTAAACAAATGCATGCAACTGGCATATCACTTTTAATTTCTGGGTCATTTTTAGACTTGCAATCATGTCCAGACTCATAACTAGAGACGTTGGCAGAAAAAAACAAGACAAGCATGTTTTAACTATTAAAATACATAAATAAAAAGCTCTGCAAATCCAGCAGCCACTAAATGAAGATTAAAGCAAAATGAATAATCCAGGAAAGAAAGAATTAAGTGATAGGGATTGCCCATCTAAGTTCTGGATCTTTTGAAAAGTAATAGATTTAGTCATGATATGGTCTATCAATAATAGCTGAAATAAATTTATTAGTTGTTATTTTAATCAAGTAAAACTAATTTTGGTTTTGCAACAAGAACTGTATGCATAAGTGCTGAGCATTGGTGGCAGCACAAAAATATAAGTATGTGTGCATGTTGTTTTCAAAGGTAGAAAAATGGTCTCAAAAATTTTGATATGGCCAAAATAACACAATTTTTCAGCGTTTCTCATCAAATACAATCTATTGGCACCAGAAAATTGCAGAAAAATTTCCAAAATTGAATTCTGGGGAAATGACATTTCGATTGGGGGGGGGTTGGCCTTGTTGGAAATGCATACCCCTACTCCAAAATCTGGTGCTATGTCATCACAAAAGTCTATTGTTCAAGCTTTTTTCTATTGTGTAGCACAGATGACTGGTGCAGCATCCTGAGCTACACAGTGGTTAGTTTGTCAATTGTACAATGTGCACAACTTGGAAACAACGAATTGATTACCTCCAAACAAAATGTTGCGTAACATACATTAATGTTTATGATGCAGGTAAATTAATGTATAGCTGATGGTTTGCACATATGAGCTTCTAGTGATAAATAAGCATCACAATGTGCATGTTTGCCTCACAAGGATGCTCATCATAAGTAGAGCGTTAGTGCATATCCACAATATAATTAGCCATCTTTTTTTCTTATGCTCATCAAAGTGTGGTGCCTATTTTATATACACCCCCTAATAAGAAAAATTGCACATTTCTGTATTGCACAATCTTTTAAAAGATAGATCATGAAAAATCTGCTGCCTGTATTTCTTTGTTTGTTTACTTTTAATTTGACACTAAAACCACCCAAACTCTATATTTTGTATTGCTTACTTGAAGCTGCAATTATCAGAATGAATGTATCTGCTTCTGGTAGCTACAAACAATTCTGTAAAAGGGTCATGTTCTAGTTTATCTAAGTTTTTTTGCTATAGCTGCTTTTTTTAAATAAATATCTAAAAAATGCTAAAGTACTAAAACTGACTGAGGCAGGAGTTTGCAAAGTTTTCACTGATGTGGAAAGTCAAGAATGTCTCATAGATGCTAAAAGGAAAGAATTTATGGTTCCCATGGGTCCAGAAATTGAATTTCCAGAAATGATTACAGCCATAGGAAAGTAGGAGAGGAATTGCACAGGATAAGGAAACAATTTGAAGTGACAAAACCTAGGTTTGTATGATCTGAAGCTGAATCAATATGTATTGAAAGTTGTTTTGGCCAAGCTCAATAAAAATGGCAACCCCAAAATGATCAAGATTTTGGATACGGTGTCTTTAGAGGAGGAGAGGAAGAAGGCAGCGGAAATTTTATAAAATCCTAATCCAAGAAAATGGAAATCACAGGCCTAATTATTATTATTCTTATTCTTATTACCCAAACCTAATGGCCCTTTAAAGAGCCCCATATGTGCAGAAGTGGTTGATTGAGCATGTGCTAGACAGCATGACCTGCACTATGCATATGACATGGACGTCTCCTGGGTTAAATGTTGGGTGCTTTTTTCTAACTACAATTCTTTGAAAGATCCTTTTCTTGATTTTTTTCTTTTTTAGATCATAATCATAAAAGCATTGCAATGACAATGAAGTTTTAATTTCAGCAGACACTTCTTCATCAGTACTTATAATTTGCTGTCTCCTCTTGTGGATGCACTTTTTCATATATCAATTTTGTACCAACCCAGGCTTTGCAGTATATATTGTACTCACATGCTGCTCATTGGGCATGGGCAGCTGCTCAACTTTGTGAACATGCAATGGTTCAGAAATTAGCTTTTTTGTTGTTCTTCAAAAATATTTTTGAGAAATATTTGCTGAGGCTAATAAAGTCAGATCCAATTTTTCTTTAGGGCATTTAAATTTGTTTTGTTTTTTAAATCAATTCGAGCAAAGCTTAGAGGATCTATAGTAATTTTTCATTTATTCATGATGAAATCAAAGTTTCACTAAGTACAACATACATCTCATGCACACTCCTGATTTCTGAGCTTCATCAAATGAACTTGAAAGTGTAAAGAAAAATTTTGGGGTCTAGACAAAATAATTAATTGCTTATCAGCTTTGAGGGTTTTAGGCCGAGAAAGGGAATATAAACTAGTTTTGAAATTTCCACATAATTCAGGATTTTTAGCACAAAAAAGTTTTTTTAACAAATGATGACAAATTTGGGTGAAACGTCCCTCCAGAAGACAAGATAACAAGGTTTAGCTTCCTTAATTATTTATTCAGTAGAACATATCATTTAATAATTATTCACAAACGGTTGTTGTATTTATACCATAAGTTCCAAAAATCATTAAGACTGGTTATAAATATACAACAAATTCCAAAAACTACTCAAGATGAAATATATAATTAACACTATTATTATTATTCTGTGGAAAATTAGATGCAGTTTAACTCTATGCTGGATAGCAGTCCTCAACATTTTAAGATATACAAGATATATCAGCTTAAAAGACAACTACCATTTTCAGGTTGACAACTGAAAAAACTTAAAGTCAGTTTTTGTACTTTCATGTAGAAGATGCTTGAAAATTGACAAAAATTTTCTAAAAATTAACATCAAAGGTAGATGTTTAAAACTTACATGTAGACATATGAGAAGAATTATCCACCATTTAAATTAAAATTTCAAGCTGTATTGCCTTAGTGATCACGTTTACCATTCTTTATACAATACATTTTGTCAGAAATGTAATTCTAAAAGAAATGCAAATGAACAAATGTCCATAAAAGTCTAATATTCTGGAGCTTTTAAGCAATACCCAACAAAATAATTTCCCCTGCTGATAATAAACATCATTTACTTATATTAAACACAAAGATTTAACAAAAAAATTGTCAGTATTTTTTCACATATTCATAATAATGACTGTTTAACCAGCCATTTTCATCTTAACTGGTGTTTTCATTTGGCTCACAGCAACAGCCAATGCTTTCTTCATCATGGCTACACGTTGCAATGGTTTCATGGCACATGCCCCTAATATGTAATAGGCTAACAGGACATTATTGGACATTGTGCTGAAAAAAGCATACATTCTACCATTCAAGATTTGCAAAGGAGAATTTCAGTCACAAGATTTTATTCCTTTTTGCTAAGTACAATAAAAATTAGTTTCAGAACAGTGAATGGTTTTTCAACCCTTCTTCAGAATGTTAAAAAAGCATCTTTAACTTAAAATAAAGCATCTTTTTATTAAAAAATATCAAAATTGTCAGTGCTTTGCACCATAAGATTGTTATTTTTGATAGCATATTAATATAAAATAAACTTAATCCAAAAAAGTTGAATCTTATAAACTCAATGGATCAAGCATCTCAGGAAACATCAGAAAATGCATTTTATTTTGTGCAATGGCAAACATATTATGAAATATAGGGTCACCAATTACAGACCACACTTGAGAATCCTGTGTACACCCCTGTCTATGGTCATAACATTCTAATATTGAAATAATAAGTGTACAACAGTGGTAAATCATCAAGAAAATAATACTAATTTACCCTAACTCTTCCACCATGCTGCTTATTGTTCAGGCCAAACCTGGCTGTGATGTGGCAGCCTTATTGCTCTTGCCAGTCATTTTTAAATGATTTTCCCCAATGCTGCATTCAGTTGGACCTGGTGGAGCATTAAAGACTGCCATCAGAGGTGCTACATTGCCAGCTAACACAAAGTGACAAAAACTAGGCATGCCACATAAGTGGATCATGGCAGTTGCTGAGTCATATAAGGAAAAGATGGAGTGACTGCTGCGCAACCCATTGGTGGCAATCCCATCAATGGTAAGCTCATCAGCAGAATGTCCTTCCACCTGCCTTGTTTCAAGATCAACAAAGTCAGACAAAACAGCATTTGTCACGCACTTGCAAGCCTACACTTGTTTGATGCATTAAATATTGGGCATGAAGATAATTCTATTACCAGAGAAGTTTTTAAGATACGTTACTGCTTCTTAGTGTTTGATATGACTTTTGATGCAGATGATAGAGGATACTGGGACCTAATTTATGAAGGAACAACAAGCATTGCTGCTAGGTTTTCTAAAAATTTGCCTGATTCTAGCATTTAAATCATTATATATGCTGAATTTGATAACTTAATAATGATTGATAAAACCCAAAGCACATTTCATGACTAAGATGCACAAAGATGGACACTATTCAAATATTTGAAATTCTTAGACTTAATATATATGCAGGCTCTTTCCCCATAGATTGTCTGCCACCCATAAGAACCCACCCTGCGGCTCTGGGTGTGAATTCGGAAACCAAGTAAGGAACCAGGATCACACTGGGTTGCACATGCATAATGTCGATAAAAGTCTTAATCCAAGTTAAAGCAGTGGAAAATTTTGATATTTTTGCTGATTTTGATATCAAAAAGTATGCTAACATGTTTCATCACCAAGGACATTAATTGTCTGGTTGACCTCTCAATGGTGGTACCCCCCCCCCGCTCACCCGCTATATGCATGAATGATACATTTGTAATAGTTTGACAATTTTTTTGTACAATATTTGTCAATAAAAATGACCAATCAAAGGCTACAATTTGCAATATGAGAAACTTTTACAGGTGCAATATTGGCCCAGAATGGCGTAATTTTAAAGGATATTGAAAACAGTGCAAGCTGTACAGTATCAAAAAGTACAGTATATGGTGAGTATATTGATTGATATGCAAGTCAACTAGTACTCCTAATTTTAATAATCAATTTGTATCTTTCTACTTGAAACTTACTATTCTTTTTTAGTCTAAATCAAAGAACTTGTATATTCAAATTTGCTTTTTGAAAACTTAATTTACAATGCTTAAAGAATCACAAAAAGAAAAATTTAAACCTATTGGATCATTATAATGCATGTTATTTGAAGTTTTTGCGATTAAGTGAAATGTGTAATTAATCCAGAAAGTTAAGTCCAAGCATTTGATTCTGGTCCAAAATTGCTTGATAGGGTACACTATTTCTAATTTGAATCAACTCAATAAACAAATACAAAACAAAGTGGCATAAAAATTAGAAAATGACAAAGAAAGATGATATTAAATAATTTACACAATTTTACTGAACAAAATTGTTGCAAATTTATCACAGATTTATGATAGCGGCAATTATCATTGATAAAGAACCTGGACATCATTTGCACAAGTGTCTGAGACAAATGATGCAACTGATTTTGGACAGGCTGGAATCAAATCAAAGTGCATAGGTCCCTTCTACAGTATATGTCATGCTATTCATTTTCGTAAACTTAGAATTATTAAAACTAAACATTTGTAACAATTAAATATGTATTTTGAGTTGATAGCTTTGTTTGATCTATTAAAACAATGATTGTTTGTACCTACCATTTTCATGTGTTGTTGACAATGCAATTCCATAGGTACCTACAAACTTTTATATACCTATATTACTCTATTACCAAAAAATGCAACCACTCTGATAAGTGCAGTGCATATGAGGGCTGAGTCAAATATAACCAATAAATCTTAAAGGTTGGGAAAGCAACAGATTTGAAAAAATATTTGGACAATTTCATCTTCCTGTTGTATGCACTGCAAATAAGGCACAAAAATACAATATGCATTCTGGTGGAAGATAGTGTAAGGCTTGATCTTAACTCACAAATAAGTCAATGAAAGACACCTGACAGAAATTTTAATTTTAACATGATTTAAAATAAACTTTAAAATTTTTTAGCTTGACTTAGTCTTTTGCATTTTGACAAGAATGCAGCAGTAGTCACAGAAAATACTGGAAATCATTTACCACAGCTCATCTGAACTCAAAAATTGTACTAAAATCTATGTTAATTCACAAAATGACACTTTTGCAAAGCAGAGAAGCTGTACCTATATGAGTTACAACTCTGCAATCCTGAGCGATCAAAATGTGAATTAAAGAACAAAATTTGTTATAAATGCTTTTGGTTCGAAAATTATCAATTTTAATTTTTGTGCTTGGATAAAACAAGTCAAGCTCATTGTTTGCTCATCTTTTTATGATAAGCAGGCATTCTTTTAATGAGTCACTCTACAAGCACCCACATTTATTCATCTCTTAGTTACATACTCTTTTTTGCAACAAGGCTTTAATTTAGCACCACTTACTTGAATTATAGCTTCATAAAGTCATGCATAATTAGTAATTACATGCATATGCAGATTGATTATTTAAAAATTAATATTTCCATTGCTAAAAGAGCGCTTCCTTGCAAAAACTCAAAAATTATTGATATGCTGATTTCCCAAAAGTGCTACCTTTCCAAAATCAATAAATTAATTATTCATTGATGCGCTAAGACTACTTAATCAATTTTAATAATGAATTTATAGCAAAATCAGCTTAATGTTATATTATGATCACTACATAATTTGCTAATTCAATTAGATCATTTAATAACATAATTAAGTTGGTTAAGTACTGTCTGTTTCATAATTTAAAAATTTAATAATAAAACTATCATGGTAATTTTCTTTAATTCACATTCATCCTGCATCATAATTGCCATTGCCATGTGTGTGTGTCTGTGTGTGTGTGTGTGTGTGTGTCTGTGTGTGTGTGTGTGTGTGTGTGTCTGTGTGTGTGTGTGTGTGTGTGTGTGTGTGTGTCTGTGTGTGTGTGTTACCACTCATCATGCTGTGCACTAATGCAATACACATAAGTATACCTAGGCAAAAGACATATGTATATGTATTTAACTACCATCTGTAGACAGTATGAAATTTCTCAGAGGGGTCGGAAGATTTTTTTGGTCTCTGGGAGGGGTTATTTAGGTTTCTTTGGGGCTGGGTGTATACATTCCAAGCCCCAGTGTGGTAACAAGATTCATACGCTCCATTTATGGGTTATTATACCATGCATACCTACTGCTACTGTAGGTCAATATGGATGGAAATGATACATTTTTCCAATATTTTCAAAAAATAATAGGATTTATTTCCATGTTAGATTATTGGATTTGGGACTATCAGATAGGAAATTATCTATACTATAATGAAGTAGAAACCCAAATTGCAATACAATGAACCAATCCAAAGTCAGCACTAATAAACCTCACCTTCTTTAGTGCTGATCTTATGATGTGCTATTAATTTTAAAGTATGCCAATTTTGGAGCAAAAAATGATGGAGGTTCTTGGGCAGCAAGAAAAATTCTGGGGGGGGGTGCAAGATTTTTTTTGAAGGTCGAAAAATGGCCTTAAAAATGGTGGTATGGCGATAAAAACACCATTTTTCAACGTTTCTCATCAAGCACTATCCATAGGCATCAAAAAATTGCGAAAAAACGAAAAAAATTTAAAAAATTGAATTCTGGGGGTTATTTTGATTTCTGGGGGGTATTTTGGTTTCTGGGGGTGCAACCCCCCCAAACCCCCCACGCCCAGGTGTGCATATAATACATATTCTGATGCAGGATAATGTGTAGATTTTGATTCTGAACACCCAAACGTCATAGCATTAAACCTCCAGATGTAAGGAGCTAAAAAAGGATTAAAATGCATGTTTTTTGCCTAAAATGAGCCAAAACGCATGGGCTGCAAAAGTCGTTTTTTTAACGTTTGAATTGATTAGAATAAAAAGCTCTATTGGCTTGGATCAAACTATGATTGCTCTAACAACAAGCAGACATTTTATCAGTGAGCTCTGTTCAAGTTTGCTGCACTTCCTAACATCTTAGTCTATTGTGTTTAAAGTGTCAACTTAGGATAAGCTGGATGTGCAATTTTTATCTGTTAGTTGATCAATCAGCTAGAAGACAAGAATAAATTATGCCGCAAAATTGCTATTGAAAAACCAGTCTTTGCTACATAGCAATAGTGACATCTTGCAACCATACGTGGGCAGCAAGAAAATTCTGGGAGGGTGCAAGATTTTTTTGAAGGTCGAAAAATGGCCTTAAAAATGGTGGTATGGCGATAAAAACACCATTTTTCGACGTTTCTCATCAAGCACTATCCATTGGCATCAAAAAATTGCGAAAAAAACGAAAAAAATTTTCAAAAATTGAATTCTGGGGGGGGGTATTTTGATTTCTGGGGGGTATTTTGGTTTCTGGGGGGTG
>JAVLUZ010000071.1:39736-101003 GCA_036768485.1 Mermis nigrescens
GAGGTTAATCTCCACATTGTCAGTCGAGTCTGACAGAGAGTGATTCTTAATGATTTCATTGATTTGAACTTGGCATTAATTTTAGTTCTTCACAATCCATAACATTTACCTAAGAATAAAGAAGCACGAACTCTGCAGTTTAAGTCCGTTTGAAGAATCGACGAAAATTTAATCATTTTGTTAATCTAAATATTTGCTTGATTCAGCATATATTGTTAACACAAAACTCGAATTCTGTGATTCAAACAATTTTAAAAAATATAGAAATATCTAATAATTTTGTTACCACTTTTGCTCAATTCGACGTAAGACAATAGAAGCCCACATTTTGTCGTTCAAAACATTTCTAAAAATTCAGGAAAATTTATTGATTTTATTAGTATAGAGTTTTCGCTCGATCCGATGTATTTTGCTAATAATTTCTAATAATTTCTCGAAAAAAGCATAACTATTATTTGCTTCTGGCCTAAATTTTACCACATTTCCCCAAGAAATTCAGCTCGCCCATTGCCCCTTTCCCACTGGTGCACGTCAGCTCGCAGCTATAGGAGATACGGGAGCAGTTCAGTATATATTTCACTGTATACAACCCTAATTAAAAATTAAATTGTTCATTGAAATTCTTGATTACTTCGGTTTAATTGAAAGGGCATTCACGTGCTAAAGTCAAAAAGCTAAAAAGTTAAAAATCTAAAGTTAAAGAAAATATCACGCGATTAAAAAATTACAATAGGTATTCACCATGAGAACGATAAAAATTTTAAATAAATATGATCTTAACTTGAATAAAGGGGCTGTGCGTAGTAAATTATTTTTTATTCATAAAGATACTACCATTATTATTATTATTATTATTATTATTATTATTATTATTATTATTATTATTATTATTATTATTATTATTATTATTATTATTATTTTATCAATATTTTTATATTTATTATTATTAATTATGTGACAAATAAGAGCGGAGCACGTATATTACATTGTAATTGCCGGTGTGCCATATAAAGCCATTTTGAAAAATATAGAAATACTTTTTTATTCTATCAATTCGGATTTTGTCCGATTCATCTATTCAGTCTTATTTAAATTTATTCATTTTCTGCCGTTATAGACATCATTTGATTTTTTCTACTTTTTTATTTTTGTTGCAGTTTTTAGACTTTTATTCTTTACAGCGTCTTAGTGCATTTTGCCTGAAGATTATTATCGACTTTTGTTTGTTTGTTTAACCATGGAGGCATAGAATGCAAAAAAGGCAAGTACCTCTATACGAATTGGGTCTTGTTTTATTGCTTATTGACAGAACTTTGACCTTGTAGCAAATGTTTTTATGAACAATTTCCCTCCACTCGCACATAGACTTGCATTTATATTCAGTTACTTGATTCGGTATGTTGAGTTATTTTGCTTTTTACTACCTATTTGTTTTTCACTGATATATGTGTTAATTACAATAAAAATAGTAATAATTATAGTACTAATGATGATAATAATGATGATAATAATGATAATAATAATAATAATAATAATAATAATAATAATAATAATAATAGCAATAATAATAATAATAATAGCAATAATAATAATAATATATAATAATAATAATAATAATAATAATAATAATAATAATAATAATAATAATAATAGTAATGATAATAATAATAATAATAATAATAATAATAATAATAATAATAATAATAATATTATTATTATAATAATAATGATAATTATTATGATAATAATAATAAGAATTATAATAATAATAATAATCTTTTCGGATAAATGCAATTTCAAAATGTCGCATAGAAAAAAGTAATTAAAACAAATGCGAAAGTCGGGGACACACAGGCAAATACCAATTGCGCTCAAGTGTGTCCCATCAAGAAATTTCTTAAGTTAACTTTCCCATATTTCTCTTAAATGCCCCATCCTTTCGAAAGTATGGTTGGTGGGAGATAGACCCAGATTTTAGCTGATCTAGTAGCAAAACAACACTTTTTGCAATCAGGTTGAAATTCACCTAAATAGATGTGATTTGCGAATGCTCCCCTATCCTAGTACGCAATTGACCATAAAACTGATAAAAATCGTTAGAAGTTAAGAGATAATTATGAATATCAAAATGAATTCTGCGGAATTCAAGCCTCTTTAAATTCAACGCTTTTTGCGTTTCTCCATAAGAAAGTTTAGTGTAGGTATCCAATTCAGTTAATTTCCAGTGTACCTGTTCTATTCTCTTAACGGAACGGGAGGATTGTATTCCAGGTGAACAAGTCATAGGTGGCCGACAAATGAAATGTTCAATCCTAAAATTCCCGAGTGACCGACAGTCCCGATGTACCGACTGCTCTGAGTGACCAATAGTACCGGGTGGCCGATAAATGGTGCTGAAAATAGATCAGTCGATCTAAAAATTCCAAAGTGATTGATGGTTCCGAAATGGCCGACAGCTTGAATTGGTCAACCATTTAAGTAACAGAATAACTGCTGTGAGTCAGATATCTCGGGGATTATTCGAAGAAAGACGGAAACAAAGGAATTTTTGAGCATTTCTCGACAAGCACTACACAATATTGAGGGTAAACTTCGAAAAAAGTTAAAAAATTACAACTTATTTCACACCCAATTGCAAGAAACACATCGTTCATGCAATCTACATAACTGATTTTTGATCATCCAATCTATGAATAGCTTGTTAACCTTGATGTATTTTTGTATTTTGCGGAGAAAAAACATGTAAAATGAATAATTTGGCGCCGCGAAATTTTGGCATTTTCTCTATGTTTAACTCATATTCAAGTGTTTTTAAGCGTTTTAGTGGACAAAAACTAAATGTATGTACATACGTATCCGGTGCGAAGCGCTAGAAAATTTTGAATTTATTTCGTAGCGTAAAATTACCCTAAAAACCTGTTTTGGTGAAGTTTTAGACTAGCCAAATGTTTTTCGCAATTCATTCGATATTTTTTCATTTGTTACTTTGGAGGACTTTTGTGAGAAAAATCCTTTTAAATTTCGGGATTAAGGCGGTCCCACCCCACGGGTCAGTATGCACATTTGATTGCCTTGGACACAAAGAGAATGCAAGAAACAATCTCGCTACAGCTGGGGTTTCTGGGGTGATGCGCTCACACGCCCCAGCTGGGTCCGGGGCAGAGTCCCGGAAAATTTCTATAAAATTAAAGTCGAATTATAACGTTGGAACTTTCAGAAAACCAGCTAAATTGTGGTTCTAACTCAGCCTAAAAACAGTCATAATAAACCGCTTCCTTCTCAGGTACAAACCATTTCAAACTCTTGCTGTTAATAAGTGCTGAACTATAAAGCAAAAGAAACGAAAAATTGTCGAACCGGCACAAAATCATTTTCGCTCACCTTTATCACGATGTCCAACCAGCGTTCAGAGTTTTAACTGGTAAATAATACATTAAATAACTAATTGGTGTGAAATACTGGAATATTTTAGCTGCTTCTAGATTCTAAGCACGACGCTGGATGGAGCACTAACGTTTTTGCGTTTTTTGACTTAATTTGGGGCACATTCCAACGTTTTTCTGCTGTTCGAAAAGTTTCCAAACAGGGTTCAGGGGCGGCCGCCCCCGGATTTGCGCCTGTGACCTAGTAATCTTTTCTTTTTTCAAACATCTAAGCGCACCGTTTCACCTACCTTCACGACAACAGTTCTCATCTGAATTCAACATCTGAGCGCTCACTAAACTAAAATGTGTCTTTGATGCAAAATTTTTCATCTCCGTTTGGAAAGCGGTTTAGAGGACAAAACTATACAAAACCAATAAATCCAGCACGAAGCGTCAGAAAATCTTACGTTAGCTCAGGCGTATGCTATAATTTTGTTTAGTCGGTGTTTTAGACCACCCTGAGTGTCGGTCACTCGGTACTGTTGGCGAATTAGTACAGTCAGCCATCCAGGACTGTGGGCCACCGAGGATTGTCGCCACTTGAAACATTCGGCCACCCATATTTTCGCCAGTTGGAACACTTAGCTAATCAGTACTGTCGGTCAACCGGGAATTTGTCCGATTAACAGATCTATTTTATACCATTTGTCGGTCTGTCACCCAGGACTGTCGGTCACGCGAGATTGTCGGTCACCCAGGACGGGACCAAAGAAAAAAGAGGCTTCATATAATTGGAGCATATTCAATCGTAGACCGATCTTATAAGCAAGAACCAACCTTTTTAGATCACGTGATTCAACATGACAATTATTTTACTCCTATTTCACTCCATCACATTGATTTTTCAAAAATTTAGGAATTACCATGAGCGAAATGGACGTTCATATAGGCGGTTTTCCACGATTGGTGCTGGCACAAATTTTTCGAAATCTGTCGCCGCGATTTTGGCTCTCGACTCTGCGATACGTGTGCTCAACATGGAGCCAAACTGTCAATCTGATGCTGAATTCAATTTCAGTATTAGAACACAGTGCAAACCCTCGACCGGCACATACTGTCGTATCTATTTCGGACCTGGGATCGATCTATTTCGACGTAAATTAGTATGAAAGGGATCTGTAGATGACTTGTTTGCTTTAGAGAACAAAAAGCAAACTGTTTACTGTGTTTGACTCTCACCGTTTCAGTTTTGATCATCCACGTCATTATAAAACTAAATACACCCGATAACATTATGTTTCTTGTCGCTTGATTTCGTTTAGAACTTGAAAAATATTCAATAAGGTTGTAGATAGTAAAGCGATTTCCGAAAAAATTGAGGGATAAATGTTTATTAAATTATCCAAGATGACTTGGCTTCCTATGAAATCGGAAGCGAGGATCAGCGCGCCGTCTTAATTGGCCGATCACACGGACTTCAGCGGCTGCTCTCGCGGCTGTTTTACATTAGCAACATATTTATGATTTTTCATATCATTATTTCATCTTTCTGCTGTCATTTTTTGCGTCGTTCAGCAAAATAAATACTTGACTTTATCCAATTATATTATTATTGCTATTATTAGTAATAATAATATTATTTATTTTTAATTATTAGTATTTTTATTATTATATTGATAAAATATTTGGTTGACTCTTTTTAATCATCATCTTCGCCTTTTTTGCATGTGAGGGATGGTTCGTTTACATCTCAAGATGTCCCAGATGATGTAAACATAAAACATGTTTAAAAGAGATTTTTATACCTTAGTCGGGCAAAAAATGACTTCTAAAGCTTTATGATGTGCTTTGCTATTTTCCTTAAAAAATAGTAAGACAGGGGCCGGTTTCAATAAGATAAACTTAAGTCCGAACTTAAGTCTGAACTTAAGTCCTAAAGTTCCCATTAGGATAAGTCCGAACTTAAGTCGGTTTCAATAAAAAATTGAGTCCGAACTCATAGGTTTTAACTTAAGTTAGAACTTAAGTTGGAACTTAAGTTTTTGGCAAAAGTCGAACTCAACTGCTGCCCCTTGAGGCGTACAGAGCAAGTACAGACTTGCGAGGAGGGTACATCGGGTCCAAAGCATAGATGGATAGCATGGCCGAACTAGGGGGGTCAGCCATTCTAAGGGGGAAGTGAAAAATGGATGTTTTTAGGCCAAAATGACTTCAAAAACTGGCATAAGCGAAAATAGTGTTAAAACTGCATTATTACACAGTTTCTGGTCAATTTGGAGCACTTTTGAAGGAAAATTTTCAATTTTCATCCGTTTTTGACCTTCATGTTGCCTGATTTTTACTAATGAATTTTAAATTTTTTATTTTAGGGTGTTAGGACCCCCAAACCTTCCCCTACGTGCATGCCTGGTCCCGAGTCTAACAAGCCCTGCTCGCTCTAAATCAACGTAGTCATTCATCTAAGCGATTATCCCCATTTATTTGTCCCGTTGTCCTTGTTGCACTGTTAAAAAGCATGGAGGACAAAAAACGATCATCTAATTAGTTAACAAAATAAATTGAAAAAGTGAAAGAGCTGTGCTAATCAAGCGACAAGCGAGAATTACTTGAAGCAGAATTTAATAATGTAGATTCTAAAAAGTGATGGCTGTCTAATGTAGAATTGTGCAGTACTTAACTGACTTAAGACAGCTCCGTGCTGTCTTAAATATTTGCAACTTAAGTTCGGACTTAATTTTATTGAAACCGGCTTATTCTTAAGTTCGGACTTAAGTTCGGACATTTAAGTCCGAACTTAAAATTTTTATTGAAACCGCTAAGTTGGGACTTAAGTTTTCATTTCGAACTTAAGTCTCATTTCAGACTTAAGTCGCTATATTAAAACCGGCCCTAGGTATGCGCAAGGATGCAAAATTACCTTGATAAACGGGTAAAAATACATTTTCCTGCAAAAATGCATGAACCATTTTGAACCATAAATTTGTGATAGTCCTATTCGCAGAATTTTAACTTACCACTTGAGACTTGAGACTTGCATTAAAGATTTGTCACACATTATATTCTGAAACAAGGAATGCAGATAGGATATTCTTTACTCAGTTTTCTTTCTAAAGATAGGTCGGTGTTCCGAAAATCCTTTGTCACATAAGTGCGACCTGTTTAGATTAGTGGCGTATTTAGAGTTCTCGTTAAGGGAGAGGCGATATCCCAACTTTCTAAAAAAACAGTCTAAAATAGGACCATATTCGGCGTTTGTCTACTTTTATTCAGAATCACTTTAAGCGCAACGATTTCAAGGAAAATTTGAAATTTTGGACAATTTTGTGCGAGAAATGGGTATAGTTCTTTGTATTAAGTAAATTTTCTGGCGCAGAGCGCCGGAAAATCTTTGAAATCCGCTCGGAAGGACGCTTGAGACCTGAATTACTGCTGGATTTCTTGTATTTGTAGCATTTACCGCGAACCGACGAAAAAATTTTGCTTTCTTTTTCAAAAGTAGAAGAAATATATGACTGAATAGCTGTTTTCTGCTCTTGAAATCGTTTTAGAACTCATTAATTTTTTCCTCTAAAAAATCTGTCCCTGGCGGCGAAATATGACATCCAGACGGCCAAGAAAGCAAATAAATGTCAATAAAAAAGAATTATCCTGCACGAAGCGCTGAGAAAATTTGAGAAATCATGATCACCGACGGCCAAAAGTCATTGCAAATTACATATCCATTTCTTATCTCGCTCACTATTTTGGGCCAATAGGCTTGTCCGGACCCCTAATTTACTTGAATCTATTGAGAAGACTGAACGAAGATTCGCAAAACGGCTTTTTAAAGATACACAACATGTATGTCTCTCAAACAATGGGATAGATTTAGCTTGGATTGAATAAAGTCATGTGTATAACAACGACTTCACTTCAGCTCTTTCTATTTTAAGTCACGGAATTCTGCCTTTCACGATTGCTTTAAATTGTATATTCAAGTCAAATCCGATCAATTCGTGAGAGTTTTTTGTTCATCGGCAAAGAGAATCGCAGAAAATTTGATTTTTGTCATCGAGTAATCTCCGTTTGCATTTTGTCTACATGTCTAGCCTAATTATGTACATATTTTTCTTTATCCTTTTTTACTTATTAACCTTCACTTTGTTTTGTCCGCTCAGCGAATAGAGTTGTTAGCATAGGTGAGCAGCAATAAAATTTTGAGGGGAGTGGGATGCGGGGGGGGGGTTGCATGAATTGTTTAAGAATAAAAAATGATCTTAAAAAAGGTGGTATAGCAAAAAACGCTATTTTTCAACGTTTCTCATAGAGCACTATCCATTGGCATCACAAAAATGGCGAAAAAAACAAAAAATTTCAAAAATTGTAAAATCTAGGGGTGTTTCGGTTTTTTGAAGAAGTATACGGCCTTCTGGGGGATGCATACCCCGACCCCTCACGCCCGCGTGTGGTTGTTAGATCATACGAATTTTTTAAATTATCCAGAAAAGAAAGTTATATTCTCTACGTATGGCTTGGCTGTGATGCACGTGGTCATTTGTTTTAGGATGTAGCGGATCGAAAATTTTTGGTCGACATGATAATAAAGTCTGGTCCGAATCTGAGAAAATTCCGATTGTCTTGGATGAAGAAGGGAGATACCGATCTCCTTAACGCACTGGCTAAACAAGCCATCAACCTGAAAAGCCTGTCGCTGCGAGGTGGGTATAGAAACATATCACGTGCAATGCTTCGAAATTAATGAACGATCGTTGAAAAACTAAAACAAGTGATAGAAATAAATAGTCAATTATTCGTGCTTTATGAAGAAGGAAAAAAGTATTATGATCAGGAAAAGTATTTGAAATATTCACATTTCGCGCAAGAAGCAATATATAAAATAAAGAAGCTCGTAAAACAGGAATTCGAATACAGCTTGTACCAAGAACAAATATTGCTGCGATGCTCTTCCATGAGTAGAGCTCTGATGTTTACGTGGAAAAAAACTTTTTGCGTTGAAGATTACGTGAAATAATAAGACATTTCGGTGGAAGATTACGTGAAAATTATTCCGAAACACATGCGTGCTAGTGTGACGAAACTCGTTTTGATTCATTTAGAAACGCTTAAAAGTAACATTAACCATATGTTTTTAAAAAGTTTGCCACTATCACTACGAATCCACTCGCATTGTGAAAAAGATCATTCTGCTTAAAATGCAACGTTTTTAGTCGAAGTCCTGGATTTTTGTTTGACATACATAAATCGTACTAAATTGAAGTTTCTGGATAGTCTCGATGCGAACTTTCACCAGCAAAACCAGATAGCATCACGATATCATCATCAAGGTGATGCTGAGATGCTATGTGCTGAACAATCGGCTGTTTGATGAATATTCAATTTCTATGACTAAATCGCATATTTTACATTCAATTAGAAAACCATCGAAAATCTTTTTTTGTCGTGCAGTTAAACTAAAAGCTCAGACACCGGTATTTCAGGCATGACGAGTAGTGACAGTCGTTCGCTACATTTAACGTACGCATCAGTACCTACAAAAAATATCAGACTACGTGTAAATTTTTTTGTTTATCCAGATTACGTGAAATTATGTGGAAAATGTCAAATTATGTGCAAATGAGACTTACATATCTTACTACGCTAAAAATCTATTTTTAGGCTTTGCTCATTAAGTATTAGGGATGCAACGGGTAGTGAATTTTGGTGTATTCGGGTTCGGGTTCGGGTTCGGGCAGTTCATCCAAGTTTATTCGGGTTCGGGTATCAAAATCAATACCCGATCGGGTTCGGGTTCGGGCAGGGCCGTGCTTAGAGGTTTAGCGGCCCTGGGCGAAACTTATTTTGGCGGCCCCCATAATTTTTAAAACTGGTATTATAGGCATCATAATTATCACTTATGTATATCCTTTACATATGTACCTATATGATCGCAGTTAGCATCTTACTGTAAATTTACTAACAAAATATATTATTTTTAGTAGGTATCGTACGTTTTTTCTCAAATAACTTACCTATTTCGTGAATGATGACGTGCTTTATTACAAAATAACTTGCCTAGCTTTCTGAGCGGCAAACTGGTCAATCAATTGAAAAAATCTAACGAAGATGATAAATCCTTTTCAATTGAAATAATCGCTAGTGCACTTAGACGAGAATCAGTCATAGTTGACCACAAATATGTCTTTATTAATTTCAGTTCCAAGAAGGAACGTTCTGCTGAGGCCACAGCAATAGGTATTGTAAGTAAAATTCTGAAATCAATTATAAGGTTCGGGAAAACATCCTGGAAGTCATTTGATAGATATTTAAGAAGAGCTAGTGGCGAAGTTATTTCATTTGGACTTGATCGAGCAAGAACTTTTAGCTCAGAGTACATGTCTGGTCCATGTGCATGACATGAGCGATTCATCATCTTCCCATGTTTTTTAAGCTGGTATTCGTGGGTAGTGCGCAATGAGAAACCTTGAAAACGGTATTTCTTAGCCATACCATCATTTTTAAGACCATTTTTCGACCTCTAAAAAACCTTGCACCTACCCTCCCGGGATTTTGTTGCTGCCCACATATGCTGCGGGGGTCTTAGGTGGCGCGGTCAAGCGTTCCCTGCGGGGTCCGGGACAGAGTCCCTACAAATTTTGTAAAAAAGCATTTTAATGTCAAATAATAACGTTAAAATTTTCGCAAAAACGGCCGAGTTTTGGCCCTGAATGGAGCCCAAAAACACTCAAAATTGATGAACTCTTACATCTCACAAAACTTCTGAGCTGAAATGCGTTTTTCGACCTCTGCTAATTACATAGCGCAGCAACGGGTCGCTGCCAATAAGATATAGAAAAATGTATAAATTGAAGTTTTTGTTCTTACCCTTTTCAGGCCCATTTGTGACCTTCTTATTAAGAAGATGCAGTCAGAAAACAGGAAATGCACAAAAACATAAGAAAATTTGGCCATTTCTTTCATTTAAAATAGGATTGTGTCCTTGTAAAGAAAGACAAAAAAGCAAAGAATAGACAAACTGGTACACAATCATTTTCGCACTTTTAGTTTTATGCTCAACAAGCATGCGCACTCTCATTCAATGAACAAATAGTGCATTAAATTACTGGTGATGTGAAGTGCTAGATTATTTCAGCTGATTCAAGCTTTTGAATTCATTTGATCTATGGCTCGGTGCAAAGCGCCGGAAAATTTTTGACATTTTAGCCTTTTCGAACTCAATTTTCTGGACACACATTATTGCAACAGAAAAATCGACAATATGTCTGAAAAATGAATACAAGTATAGCTCAGTCAGCGTTCTCTTAAAAATGCAAGTAAAGATTTTTAACTGACTGGGTTTGCATTAGAACGTCGAAAAATCGATCCTTTTGAATGAATGTATCGAATTATTGTAAGAGGGCCGCCAAAAAATGAATTCTATACGGCATGCACTACAACTTTTTTAGCGGCCCATAATTTTAGCGGCCCTGTGCGGCCGCACAGTTCGCACCCCCTAAGCACGGCTATGGGTTCGAGTACTCCAGTAAGTATATAGAAATACCAGTGTATGGCGAATTTCTTAGGTACATGTAAGCCAGATGTTACAATTTTTATTATTATTAGATGCCTCGTGCCTAATTATTTAATATGTTTCACTCAAGTATCCAGTGATTTTCCTTCCTCCTCTCAGTGTGCAATAACGCTAATGTAAATGAGAGGTAGCGCTGTGTGTATTGTGTCTGATATACACCTACAAATAACATTAACAACTACTTTTGATATATGAGCTCACGCGAAATCGCTTGCTTGGAGAAACTGCCGAACATAGTTTTCCAAGCTCCAGAGTGAGGGAGGGGTGAAATCCTAAAATGGGGGACTAGTGAATTAAGTGGGGTATTATTATTAGTCGACACGATTTTTGTGTACGAGCTTCTTTGTGCATGTATAAAGATCTCCGAAAAGGTCTTTGAATGGGCGGACAAATTTTTGAAGATGTATTATATAAATATATTATTAAATATACAAATTTTTGCATACTACCAGTGTGTGACCTACGAACGACCCACATGCAGTCTTAAATATGACGATTTGGCCTGAATTTAGTATATTTTTAATAAAGCTAAAACAACTTGTACATACTACAAAATCACAAATATTAAAGAAATTGTAATATGAAAATCAAATCTTGTAATAAGCACCACTGCGCTCATAAATCAAACGTAATATCGAGATAAATTAGTCAATTTTATCATTGAAGGGAAAAATGTGCAAACACATTAAACAGTACTTATTTTTTGCATAAAAATTTTTAAAAACAGTAGAAATAGATACAAGAGATATTTGAATCTGCATAAAGATGCCTATATTACACAAAGATTGATTTTGGAGTATTTAATGCCCCTTTAAAGCTAAATACAGTATATTAGTGATATTTTGCGCGAAGCGCCCGAAATTTTTGAAATTTCTGAGAAATACTGCACAAAAAGGTTAAAATTACTATCACTTTGTCCCTGAAAGTATTTTGACATTGTATAAAGATGGCTCCAAAAATAAATGCACGAGCCGAAATCGATTTTTGGCGAAAACCCGCCTTTTTTTGAGCAGTTTTAGGTGCCTTTTTTGCGATTTGCGGCCAAAAATTTGTCATTTACCCCCCCCTCAAAATGGCCGAATATCAGATGTATAACAGGGTACTTTGGGGAATTCCCCACCCGAGGTTGGACGTCCTTCCTACAGCCCCCCCCAACGTCAGAAAATTTTGACCCACCCTCCCCCATTTTTGGCGAAAACTTGCGCTTTTTAGCTATTTTTAGATGTTTTTGCCACTTTTGGCCAAAAATCGGAGCCGCTTACCCCCCTCCCTAAATCTGACTGAGAAAGATAAACGTAACAGGTTGTTTATGCGATTCCCCACCAACGCTTTTAGGCTCCGCACCCCCTCCAAAGTCAGAAAATTTTTGACCTTCCTCCACAATTTTTTTGGCGAAAACTTGCGTTTTTTGGCTATTCTTAGGTGTTTTTGCCATTTTTGGCCACAAATTGGATTCGCAAACCTCCCCCTTCTTCTAAAAATGGCACCCCCACCCGAAATTTCCAGCCGTTACATGTATGCCGAGGACATCCTCTTCCAAAATTTTGAGCTGTTACATGCATGTTTTATAGAAATAGTTTTGCTTTCATTCCAAAATACTGTATCACTTCATGAAATTCTAATAGTTAAGTGCACTTTTTCCATAGTAGAAACTAAGCTAAAAAAATTCAAAAGGTTTTCACCAAATATAGTCTGTTAGAGACTTGAGTCTTGGACGCTAAGGGGGGCGTAATACCCCCTCACCCCCTATGGGAATGTGTGCTGCCGAAAAACTGTTATTCGTGGAGTTTAATTTGATAGAAACGAAGTTTAATTACGACCAAAGAAGCAGTGTTTAGCATTTTATACGATATCATTTGGCAGTCGTTTTGTGAAATAAAATGATTAAAAATTCACGTGAATCGATTGAAATATACCACTTAATTACACAGCCATTAATGTGCACTTGATAACTACATGAAATTCAGCGTTTTAGGGTCGAGCAAACTGAAAACGGCGCAAAAAGCCGAAAATTTTTGAATCTTTGACATAAAACTGTGGGATTCTAGAGCTTGAAAATACCCGAATAAACCCGGATAAAATCCATAAACATTCGGGTTCGGGTAGTTATAATAATTTTATTCGGGTTCGGGTAGTCAAGTTCAGTTTATTCATGTTTGGGTTCGGGTCCTGAATTTTGTTCGGGCACCGGAGTATTCGGGTTCGGGTACCCGTTGCATCCTATTAAGAAGATTACAAATCAAACGCGGATCCACTCAAGCATCCGGGCTCTACTTATGACCAATGTTTATTCTTCATGCTTACTTTTTGGATTTCCAATTTGGTACTTAAAGCATAACTACTGGAAGCGTTTGTCATTGACTCGGAATATTCCAAGTGATTCCTATGCGACTGCAAGTATATTTCTCTATATCAGATTAAAGATTAGTGAGTTTTTATTTTAAAGGTATTGACGGACACCTGGTGTCGTTTGTCTGATATTGCGAGAAGTCATATACATTATTATATCGACTGTCGGCTTGAGTACAGATGTTCGTTAGTGGATTTCGTTTCGACAAAAATCTAGTAGTATTATTTAATTTTTGTGTTAACCTCGGTTTCAAACTTTATTTAAAAATTTTGTATATGGCTTTGGAAAGAAAATTTCGATTGTCCCATACTTAACATCCAAACCCCCATATTAGAAAGATCGGACTCGTTTACGGATTGCTCATCAGCTGGTGGAAATTCAAAGCTTCTCTGGAAATGAATAGGACACGGAACAATTTTCATAGTGCCTAGATTGTTTTCGCGATTTTTCGGATGTATGCAGTAAAATGAGCCATTCCAAGTTTCACTTATGCTGCTATCTAGACGCTCGCTATATTGTCCTGAAATGAATGATGCGTGTGAGATAGATTTCTGTTTTTTAATGAATAATTGGTCAATAATTAATAATAATTATAATTTATTAATTAATATTTAATGAGTAATATATTAATATACTTATTAGGGATGCAACGGGTACCCGGACCCAGTATTACCCGCTTCTTTTTTGGACCCGGACCCGGACCCGCTATTGAAAATTTTTGAGACCCGGACCCGATAAAATTTTGCTTGAAAAATAACGTTTAACGGGTATTAAAAAAATTTGAAAAGATGCGAATGATGAAAGACTTGAATTGCGGCTAAAGACTTTATTTCCAACTACTAAATCTTCATTAATACCAGATTGTATTTCAAAAACAATAACTTTTCATATAAATCGACACTGAGTCGAGATTTTAACGGATCGTACACAATGCCTGCACTATTAAAGTGTTGTTCAGTAGGCACGCTAGTTGGCGATGCTGCAAGGAACCGACGGGCGGTTATTATTTATTATCGCTAGTAATTTCAAAATAATCCCATAAAAGCACAGGCGTAGGGGGCATTGGGGCACATGCCATCCCCCGAAATTCTTCAGAAATATTGTTGATTTTTCTGTTGCAATAATGTGTGTCCAGAAAACTGAGTTAATTCAAAAAGGCAAAAACGTCAAAATTTTCCGGCGCTTCGCGCCGAGTCATTATTATTCATTGTTATATAGATCAAATGAATTTAAAAGCTTGAATCAGCTAAAACAATCCAGCACTTCACAATAGGGCCTGAAAACTGTAAGAGGTAAGAACAAAATTCTCATTCATACATTTTTCTATACCTTATTGACAGCGGCCCGTTGCTGCGCTATGTAATTAGCAGAGGTCGTAAAAGTTTTGTGCAATGTAGGAGTTCATCAATTTTAAGTGTTTTTGGGCTTGATTCAGGACCGAGATTTAGCCGATTTTGCGAAAATTTTAACATAACTATTTAACATGAAAATGTTTTTTTACAAAATTTTCCGGGACTCTGCCTTGGATACCGCTGGGAACGCTTGAGCGCACCACCCCAGACCCCCCCCCCGCAGCCGTAAGATCTGAAAAAAAAATTCAGGGAGAACAAGCCAGGTAAAAGAATTCGGAATTTCTAAAAATTCCCGGCATTTCGCGCCGACATTAATTTGTCTTTTTTGTATGATTGAAGCGGTATAAATTGATTTTACAGTGCAAAATGACAAATTATTCCGGTGCATAGCGCCGCCAGTTACTGTTCTTTTTTTGTAAAGCTCCAACATTGCGAATAAATGCCTGAATCACTCAAAATATCTTCAGACAAAGTTGATAATTTGCAGTTTTCTTGTTAGAAGCTGGAACTGTCAAAATTGTTTTGTACAAATTTGATAATTTTTTGCTCTGTCAGACTGTTAGTATTCACAAAGCTACAAAACGTTTAGGGTGGTAAAAATGACTACATTTCTTAGCCATTTGCGCCACTTATGATTTCCGAAGTGTTTGTCAATAAAAAAGCCGTAAATTCTACATGAAAACGGTAGAAATTCTGAAAATTTTTGGCACTTCGCGCAGCTTTACACTTTTTGTATTTTTGATTGTCAGAAACCCATAAATTAACTAGGCTACACTACTAAAGGTCGAAAAACTCAGTTTCACTATACATAACGTAACTGGCATTCAATGCAAAAGTAGTCATAAAAAATTTTTGTTTATGCCCCTCAAATTAAAATCCTTGCTACGCCTCTGCATAAAAGGCTAGTGCAAGGTCTCGGCATTTTTGCTAGAATCCGACGTTAAGCTACAAATGGTATTACAAATAAAAGTTTAGTCTGACCGCACGTGCATTACTGCACATGACACATGTTCTGTTTATCTATCTGCAGCAAAAATTGAGAAAGCAAGCTCATACATATTCAAATTAGGGTATTTTTTGACAAAAGTATTGTATTCATTCTGCCTTCAGAATCTCAGTCTTTAATATCCAATTTCCATCTTTGGCGTCATATATTTTAATGCTAAGTAACATGTCTGCATATTTTCTGTCTGTATTTTATTCGGTAGAATTGGTTCCATTTTCAGAGTCCCCCTCTGTTGTAAATTTTAAAAAAACGAAACGAGAGTGTTTCAATTATTTCAATATCTAAACGCGCTACTGTACAGGCGAGGCAATATATCACCTTCAGATGTTATAAATAATTATTTAAATAACTTATTCAGGAACTTCAACTTCTTGTTGACTGACATTCTGAAAATAAGAAGCAATCACGCAATCTGAGTGCATTCACAAATTAGCTGTATATGAATAATAGGACCAAGTTGTTCATATGAGACATCATAATTCATAAATTCTCGTGGACCCGGACCCGAACCCGTTATTTTTTCTAGACCCGGACCCGGACCCGTTACCTGAAAAATTTGAGACCCGGACCCGATATTTCAAAAAATCTGGACCCGTTGCATCCCTATTACGTATATTAATAAGATTGTTATAGATGCGATACCACGTTATGATGCGGTATTGGACGCAATGATTAATATCACCGACTTCCAGTATTTGATGTTCAGCCTAGGCTGGGAAAACTCTGATGCATTAGAAATTAATCAGTCACTGATTGTCCTCTTGCCAAGTATGCAAAATCTAGTGACGCTAGAGTTATCAATTTGTTCGAACATAGACGACAAATGCTTGCGTTTAATTGTTGCACTGCCTAAGCTGGAGCATTTGACGCTGTGTCTTCTGCCTTACGAAAGTAAAAGGTTTATCCGCTATTATCTGTTCCATTCTAAACGACCTGTTTTAAATTTTCGTTTTATACCGTAGCAGAATATTTTATGATTTAGATTGTTGCGGCAATTTGTTAGATGTGCCACATGTTGAGCAAAGCACAGTAAAGATTAATAAGATCTAAAGCAGCCAGCCCACGTTGTGGATCTTCTCCGCAATGGCACCAACCGACAAACTTAACCGATTTTGTAGTCATCTATGTACATTTTCATGTAAATACTTTCATTACGCTTTTGTTTACTCAACTACTTGTTGACTCGCTATATTCGTAGACTTTGTACCTACATAGCCAAATAGTCGCAAAAAAGACGGTATAGCAAAAATGCGGTGGTGGTAAAATTGTGGTAAGGGTCCCACGTTGACTTTCTCCTGTTAAAAAATTTATCATTTTTTGAAATGTGGCTTCACACGCATATCTTTAACACGGTAAAATAACTTATCGTTTATTAGAAAGAGAAGTGAATTTTCTTTTCAGTTGTATATATATATATATATATATATTCTATTTCAAACGGTGTCTCTAACAGTAATCTGTTGGCTGATAAGCACAGCATAATGATAAACCAGACAGAACCATTAAGGAAATTTATTGGCTAATTTAATTTTCTGACTTAAAGTCAAGAATCGCCGGACCGATTTCAAAAAATACGGTTGTCTAAATACGGAACAAAAAACTATTATATGGTAAAAACTTCTAATTCTTATAACAATAGTAAACCAAACCGCGAAAACGACTGAAATTTCAACACGGCCACGTATTTTTTACTAGTTTGTGATAAAAACAGGCATTGCATTCAAGCATCCTCTAAAATGCTTTTTGGTTTTTTTCTTCCAAGCTTGATGCTCACACTGAAGCATTTTAAATTTTCTCCAATATGGCTGCCTCCGTAAGCTTTGCATATTACGCCCCATAAATTGTGTATTATTAAATGTTAAGCATATTTTGAAAAGCGCAAGAAAAGCGCTTTCGAATGATTCCACAACTCACTTGTCTGGTTTGATAAAGAGTTCGCAATTTTCATTTTGAGCCATGCCCATTGGCTTGGGAAATACCGTAGTTCTAGACGTTTCCATTCATAATTCTTTGCGGTTTCAATTTATATATTTAAAAATTGTTTCAGTGAATAGCTGGAAAATTTTATCTTCTTTCTAATGAGCTATCAAAGTCTGATTCCTTGTAGTTCTCTTAGTTAACTTGCTAGACCATTGTAGCATGCTGAAAACAACGCAAACCGAAACGACAGCATAATTTAGGAACCAGTCTGTGCAGTGAAAAACTAATACAGTAAAAAGAATGTAGTGAAAATAAGCCGTTTGAATGGAACGTTCTATAGTACCTAACGTAGTTAAGTTTTTTAGACAAGTTTTTGTTTAATGACTCTTTACCGGAAACGTTGACGGACAACAACGAGGCGAAAATGCGTTTTAAATCCCTACACTGTTAACTTTATTACCTCTCCTCCAATCAACTCAATATTGAGTAGAAAAATGCGGACAAGTTTTAGGTGTCATCCTTAAAAGATAATACGCTCTTAGTATAGGAATTATGTCTCGACAAGATGTTAGCAGGAGAAATGATATAAACACGTACACTTCACCCTCACAGACCCTCACAGTGTAAAAGTGACTCAATACCAATGTTAAGAAACGAGATCAAATTCAATGTGTGACATTTAAAACGTACTACGCTTTTACTAGAGATGCTTTGTCCCGACTCATAACTAGACAGGTTGACATACGATAAAAGAGACCCAAATATTCAACCCATTTTTCAACTTAGGATACTGTACTTCGGCAACTCACACTACTTTCCAAAAAATAAAAAAAGCTCTTATAGAAACTTTTGCGCTCTAAAACTTTTTTGTCATTAAATTTTGTAACTCATTTATGCTGAGTTGTTGCCAATCTTCGTAAAAATTTACCAAAATTGCTACATATCACAACAACTTGGCACACTCATTACTAGCTCGGGGTTTAGTGTAAAAAGGTATAAGCAATGTGGCTTTTCATTATCGTGTAAAAAATTGTACCTCCCAGATGTGCGGCTTTACGGCTTGAAGAGGACAATGGGGGTTACCCAGGCGTACATTTAACAGTAACACGGAGTGATGGGGAATCCCCAACATACGTGTACAACATAGAAATTCTGGGGGGCGTAGGTGGGCTGCAGCGAAAATGTGGGGGATTGTAGGTGGGCAAGGTTTTTCCAAGGTCAAAAAACGGTCTTAAAAAAGGTATAATGGCGAAAAAACACCATTTTTTCAAAGTTTCTCATTGAGCGTTATTCATTGGCATCAAAAACTTGCGGAAAAAAACAAAAAATTTTAAAAACCGAACTCTGTGGGTATTTTGGTTTCTGGGGGAGTATTTGGCCTTCTGGGGGTGCATACGCCAATCACCCCACGCCCACATTAAGGAGACAGGCTCACAAAATTTTATAAGGTGCCTCTTTTGGGGCAAAAACGATATGTGCGCGATAAGAACAATGTTTTTTGACGTTTCACACAATGTCCGTGCTTTCTATAACATGAAAACGTAAAGAAAAATTCGAAAAAATTTGAAAAAAAACGAGTACTCAGGTAGCTTTTTCCTAGTCCCTCCTTTTAAATCCTTAATAATCCGGAGAGTTCGTCTTTTTTTGTTCCATCGGAGCATTTTTCTTTGCTAGTATGAAATCTAATCGAATTTGTTCTGCAGTGAAGTTGGCAGGTCAGGGACTGATTGATGCATTGTCGTCAAAGGATTGCAGTTTATTGCAGTCGTTGCATATTTCGTGCTTTGGAGAGATGATTGCCTCAGCAGAATCGGTTTGTGAACTGTTCAAGAAATTAGCAACGTCAGCCCATAGACTCAAATCGCTGATATATTCGGCAATCAATCCTGAATTTTCCAGTTTCCATTACGAATCGATTATGCAACACATTGGCGAAATTCGACACTTGGAACACTTGACACTGCGCGCCAATTATTTTACATTCAGCGATGGTCAAAATCTGCTGCATACGGTTGAGGTATACAAACCCTCTCGATTTGCGCTGAATTGGTTGAAACAATGATTTCTATCTTTTCATTCCTAATATTATCTGAAAAAGTCAAATATTTTTAGAAACAAAATCTAACAAGTGACAAATTTTAAAAGTTTTTGCGTACTGTCTAGTTGCGTGAATTTTTCACGCCCTGTAAGGTCGGCAACTTTCAAAAGCCAAACAAGTTGGCATAAATTTTAAGAAACACATTCAACATCAGCATGTAAAACAATCAAGTAGTCTGTTTAAAATTATTTACAAACGGAAGTATTGAGCTAACAATAAGGATTAAGCTGTGTACTATCAAATATGCAAATTAGGCTTATTATTTCATAAACGACACAAAAAATAAGCAACGACATTAAATTTAAGATAGCGGTTAAGTAAAAGTAATGTAGTAACATTCAGATCCTTTAGGATCATTTTGCGATCCAAATTTCGTGATTAATGCCCAGAGAAACCGTAATTTGCATAAACCTTAAAATACAGATTACATATTGCAAATATATGTGCTGAGAAAAATCTCATGCGATATGGAATCTGCAAAATCTAATTTAAAATCAACTGCTTCATTTTGGGTGGGCAGCACCGAAATTCTGCGGGGGGGGGTGGAAAAATTTTTATAGGTCAAAACATGGTCTTAAAAGTGGTCGTATGGCGAAAAAATACCATTTTTCGACGTTTCTCATCGAGCACTATCCAATGGCATCAAAAAATCGCTAAAAAAGCAAAAAAAATTTCAAATTTTGAATTCTGGGGGTATTTCAACTTCTGGGGGTGCATACCCCCAAAACCCCCACGCCCATGTGTGGTGCAGACAGAAGCGTTAAAGCTAATTATCGTTGTCGTTGTCGTTGTTGCTTTTGTTATTATTATTATTATTATTATTATTATTATTATTATTATTATATTATTTTATTATTATTATTAATAGTATTACTATCACTATTATTATTATAACTATTCCTATTATTATTATTATTATTACTTCATTATTTGTAAGAGACCTAATTAGACCTCTCTAAACTCTTCCACACTTTCTATGTTTTTTCTTCTTTACAATTTTTTGCATTTTTGCTCTTTTAATTTCTGCTCTCGGAAATGCTGTATTGTTTCAGGCAAGATCGCAGCGTTTATTGTATATTTTTACAATCACTAATGGCATGCCTTTTTTATTTTCATTATTATTTTTCTGATCCATTCCATCCTTTTCCTTTTATTATGATGACTTCCCATGTTTTTACGATTAAGTATATGTTGTTCATTACGCCGGAGTCATGTCGCATAATTTAATGAAGCCTTTGAGATGCTATGGGCATTATAAATCACACCTTTATCAACAGGTACAGTTAAAATCTTTTACTATATGCTTTTAAGCGTAGATGATAGAATCAGAGCATGGCCGGCTTCGGGGGTCGACTATTGAGCTTTTTTGGGACCAAGATGGCGTCAAAAAGTGGTATAAATGCTAAAATCGCGTTTTAACACGTTTATCTACAATTTCTGATCAATTTAAGGCACTTTTGAAGAGAATTTTTCCGGGATCTTACATTAGGCTTGCCTCGTTTTTCTCAAAAAATTACTCTTTTTTCATTATAGGATTAAGACTCCCAAACCCTCTGCCCCTACGTTATTTCTGGTGTAGACCCGCCAGAATGGAAAAATAGGATTTTTTGAGGTAAACGATACAAACTGAAGGGTAAAAACCGATGAAAATGAAAAATTTTCTTCATAAATGCTTGAAATTGACCAGAAGCTATAGATTAACATTGTTTTAACGCTTGTTTTAGCATTTATACAAAAGTTTTTGACGTTACTCGTATTTTCACCCAAAAAGTTCAATATTTGGCTTTCCTACCCAAACCGGCCATGTTGTCCGTCAAGAAGCGTGACCAAAGAATTTTTTGTGCTAAAATTGTTTTGAAACTTGGAACAAACATTAAAATTGAAAAATTTAAAATCAAAGTGCGAACTTAAAAGTCCGCACTTTGCTGATGCCTTCATCAAGCGCTGTTGCGAAAAACGGTTCTTGTCCATTTTTACCTTCATTTTGCTCAAATTTTCTCACGAAAATCATTCATTAAAAAATTAAGGCTGTTGCACCTGTGTCGACATTTTTAAATTTTGTTGGATAGTGCGGTATCAAATAGATTGATCTTAAATCAAAAACATAGATTATTGTGATACATCGATATTTTCAGCCATTGGTAAACCGGCATCAAAAAAATTTGTCGACAAATGCGCTCAGAAACTTGAGCTCCTTTTGCATTGAGGTGCGCCTACGCTTTCAAATTTCCACCAATGATTCTACCACCGTTAGCAGCGTCTTGCTTGAACAGGCTTTTCCTTCGTCTGGCCTCCAAAAATTGTCTTATCTCAAGATTTGCGGCATTTTCGTTTTGACCGACGAGATGGCATTCAAAATAGTCAGGTGGTGCCCTAATCTTAAGCGCCTTTCCGTTGATGGCCGTCGTTCGTTTTCATCCGCATTGGTGCTAAATCTCCATCGAATTGTGCACATTTGTTCTAGAACAGGTATTATCATGGGTAGCGCGTTAGCGCGTACCTATAATATACTTGGGTGCCCCAACATATGCCCCCCTCACAGCTATAACGGCACACGTCTGGGAGGTGCGGTTTTTTCAAAAGGTAGATAATGAAAAAAACATCGCCCTCAAACCTACTCAATTAATTAAATGTGCAAACTTTAATTAGAAAGTCGAGCATAAATTGGCGAGGTTAAGCTAAAAGTTGTAAACAATCAATAAGGCGGGAAGTGGGCATGACAGAACAAAGTGTGCTTGCCATAATTGATTTATCAAGCCATTGACTATTTATCATTTATTTATTATTATAGATTTATTATATCATTATTATTATTTATTATTGTTTGTTATTATACTATTTATAATTTATTTATCAACCATTAACAAGTACCTGTTAAAGAAATTTGATAGTAATAAGAAACTAAATCGGCTATTCACAAGTCAAACCTTTCCCACGATCTTTTTTTCTGAGCCATCGAATAATGTTTTCTGAAGGCATGTTTTTTAGAGGCCACAGAATATGCATCGAGTTCTTGCGTTTTTAAACGCGAGTTTAATTTTTTAGCAGATTCTTACAACCTTCACAGGCGTAGATGACTTACCCTAGTGCCCTCCTTTTATGTCCATAATGATGCCTAATTTCAAGTACATTCGCCCTTTTTGTTCAATCGGAACATTTTTCTTTGCTAGTACCCTCTTCTTTTAATTAGCGAGATTTGAGTTAATCAGTTATCTATTTTAAACAAGCTAACCTCTTTATTTAAACAGATCAAAAATCCAAAGTCAGATTCGTACTTCAGGTGTTGTTGTGATAAGTTTTTAAAAATAACCTTTCCCAACGCTCCCGAAGGAAAGTTATTTTTCGATTATTAAACATTCTTTATGTAACCGAAATTTAAAGTTAGATTCGCAATCCTGATGTTCCAAAGAAGGGTTTAAAAAATTGACTATCTATAACTTTATGGAACTAAAGTTAATTTTTTGGTGCAAACGTTACTCAACAACAAAATGTAAAGTAAGTTAAAAATCGAATTGATAATCCTGATTTTACAAAAATTAACTTACAAAAATTAACCTTCTACAACATTCTGTAACGAAAGTTAACTTTCATTGTAAATTTCACTTAACTACTTGGTGTGAAGAAAAATAACAGTCAGATTTGTAATCCTGGCGTTACGGAGAACGTTTTAAAATAAGTTAGGCTTCTGTAACGCTCTAAAACTAAAGTCAATTTTTACTGTCTATTTTACTAAACTACTAAGTGCAAAGAAAACTTACAGTCAGATTAGCAATTCTAACGTTTGGAGAACATTTCGAAATAAAGTAAGCTTCCGCACGGCTCTGGAACTAAAGTTAATTTTCAGTGCAAAGTCACAACTACTAGATTTAAGACACGATTTCCTATAAAATCGACCTCTGTGTACACAAGTCATGGTAAGTTGAAGAAAAAGTTCCCCTGAAAATTTGACATATGGGTCAGTTTTTCAAGCTAAGAATCATGGCGACATTTATTTTACGTAAAAACGAATATTCATTGAGCTACAGTAATCCAAAGTTTGAAAATTTGATTATTTTTACGAAATTTTTGTACTTTTGTATAAACTCAGTTTTATACCGTTACACTAATGACAGAGCAGTAAAATTTAGTGTGATCATAGGGCCATATGTGCTTAATAAGAAAAAATAAAATTAGAATTTTTTCGCATTTTATGCGCTTTGCACAGAAGTGTAAAGTCAAATTTTTCGACTATTTTTCAAAATTTATTTTTACATTAATCGTGCCCAGTCAGTCAATCTTTGAGAAGCACTAAAAATATTAACTGTGCATACGTGCGCACATGTCCCCAACATATGTGTGAAGTTTAATAAAAATTGTAATACCCTTTCTATACGAAGATCAAACAGGAGAGAGAAAATCAAACAGGAGAGAGAAAATAAAGCTTCCATAAAAAACGGAACTAGACATTCTCTGAAAAATTATGTCTACATCAAATAAAATTCTAAAATATTTTTTCTGATGGCTGGACTGTATTGCAAAAATGATGACGTTTACTTTAATATTCATACGCTTTATTGGTCGAATATCCTATCATGTTTTAACTATGCAAGTGGTAAAATAGAATTATTTATATTTAGATGGCTTAAAATTTGTGCATCACCAAGATTTGATGCATTGCATATGCAGACAGAATTTGACGTTAGGTAAAGCTGTAGAGGATGCTCAAAATTAATTCAGTTTTCATACAAAAAGCAGTATTGCTGTTTGAATCAAATGTACTGCTGAGATAAAATTTTTCTTTACACTTTGGTAAAGTGCAACTAATGCATAAAATTCTTAATTCTATATCTTTCATTGTATTCTATAATGAACGTGCAAAAATATTTGAACATTAAACTGCATGGGCAGGATTAACGTCAAAAAAACTGAAAGATTCACTAAAAATTTGACTTTGCATATGTGTGTAAAGTGCAACAAATGTAAAAAAATAAAATTTCAATGAATTTCTGACAGATTGTTTATCACTCTATATTTGCACCAAAATTGCTGCTCAGTTTCAAATGTTGAGCAAACAAATTGACAACAAAATGAGTTTTTTGAGATAGATTGCGTAAAACTGTTCAGTTGATGTTCAACTTTTCACAGAAAGGTTATTGCAATTTTTATTAAACTTCAGACGTAGATTGAGGGCATGTGTAGATGTAATAGGTATAAATATTTTTAGTGCCTCTCAAAAATTGATTGTATGGGCTGAATTTATGTTACAAAAAATTTAAAAATTAACCAAAAATCTGATTTTACACATTTGTGTAAAGTGATACAAGCGCGTAAAAACTATAATTCTATGAATTTATGAAAGATCACGTATGACTCTATATTCGCATCAAAAATTGCTGCTCGGTATCAAATGATACACAAACAAAATTAACATTAACATGAATTTTTCGAAAAGTATGGAGAAAAACTGTTTACTTGATGTTCAACTTCGTATAGAAAGGGTATCACAATTTTTATTAAACTTTACACATATGTTGGGGACATGTGCGCACGTATGCACAGTAAATATTTTTAGTGCTTATCACAGATTGATTGACTGGGCACGATTAATGTAAAAAAAATGTTAAAAAATAGCCGAAAAGTTTGACTTTACACTTTTGTGTAAAGCGCATAAAATGCGAAAAAATTCTAATTTTAAATTTTTCTTATTAAGCACATATGGCCCTATGATCACAGTAAATTTTACTGCTCCGTCATTAGTCTAACGGTAAAAAACTGAGTTTATACAAAACTGCAAAAATTTCGTAAAAATAACCAAATTTTCAAACTTTGGATTACAGTAGCTCGATGAATATTCGTTTTTATGAAAAATGAATGTCACCATGATTCTTAGCTCTAAAAACTGACCCATATATCAAATTTTCAGGAAAACTTTTTTTTCAACTTATCATGACTTTGGTCGACCCTCTCGGAAATCGTGTCTTAAATAAACTTATAGTCAGATTCATAATCCTCACGTTATGGAAAACATTTTTCTAAAGAACAAAGCTTCTGCAACCCTTTGGACAAATTTCGCAGCATCCGATTCAAAACCAAAGAAGTCGACAGACACAAAACGGCTGAAAATATATTTTGTCACCCCAGAGTTTAAACCTTACACCTCCAGAACTATACGATGTTTTGAAAAGCTTGGAACTTGAAACGTATTTTTAGCAAATTACTGTCATCTGAACTTTTCGCGTCTTGCTGCCAAGTGCCAACCCAATCTTAAATTTCTGCTTAATATTGAATGCTGTTTTCTGCGATTTATGGCTTCGTTCTTGATATCAAACCGTTCTTTCTGTACCCCCGCCCCGGAAATACTTGAAGTACCTATGTTTGCAAGCGCGGATTAAGAGGGAGCAGGTCTGTCGTCAAAAGATAGTCGGGTGCAATAGAGAATAATATGTATTTTTTGATGATTTTGACTTTTTCTTGTGGCAATTTTTCGAATTTTCCCGGCACACACTCATTAATGACATATACTGACTCTTTGCGCTCTAAAAACTTGCCCATTTTAACATTTTTACGCCAGAAGAGTACTTTATGTAGGTACATAACGAGGATTTGTTAGACAATGATTTCTCGAGTATTTGTTTAAGTGCTGTGGTGCCGATTTTAGCACTAATTTTGCGTATTTTTCATAAGAAGCTTTCATAAATTCATAAGTTTTTTATGATCACAAATAATTGTGTCTTTCGAAAGACGACAAAAAACCGCTACACTAGCACAATGGACTGATTTTCTTAAACGATTTTGACACTGTTAGGGAAATTTGGGATTAAGCATTCTCCCCTGTCAGAAAATCGTGGATACGCCACTGTAAGTATCTGTGTACATATTTAACTAATTTCGTGATTACGGATTGTTTGCGCACAGATTGAATTGAAGATTTTTAGCCAAAGAGGTAAAGTAACGTGTCGGGGAAGCAGCTAGTTCGTTTAGTCTTTGTTGCTCTCCAGCTATTCTGGTTAGCTTCATGATTTTCCACATTATTTTAAATTCGTATGTTCAGGAATTGACACTGAAAACAAAAATTCAGCGCCGCGTCAGTTGATTATATCCAACATATATTACGACAAGGCAGGACTAGAAAAGCTAAACATGTGCGGCATAGATCTATCGACAGAAGAGCGCATTGTCATGTCTCGATATTGTTGTCGCCTTTGAAGACGAAGCAATCAATATAGGCAGATCCGTTAAGAAATCAAAATTTCGATTCGACAGAGATGGCAAAGATATAGATAACCTCTAAAACAATTCGATATTTAATACTTCAACGATTTCGTTATTTTTCGTTCAATTACCGAAGCTATGCTCTTTTTGTGCCGTACATTCAGTGTATAAAGAATATTTACGAAGCGTGTATTAGAAGAATTTCTAATGTACTTAATTCTGATCGGCAGTGGGGCGGGATTTCTCAGAATGACATTTTTACAGCGAATTTTAGGTCAAAATATCTGGCTGAGCCAGAGACCGGCGTGCTCTCTCTCATAAGGAGAAAAGAAATTAGTCAAGTAAGTTCAAAAGATGGGTGCTAATCTATTATTGTAATATTGTTTTTTAATCAAATAGACGGGTGCTTTTCTCATCTATGAACAGATTCCCCATTCATACATGTTCGATTGTCAATCTATACTTTCTTCTAATGGCTCAAGTGGGTTTTCTGTATATTGATCTTTGTACCTCTACAATTACGAGTAGATTATTTAATGGCATGGACATTAATTTTCAGCACATATGCATGTACATATCTATTATGTAGAAGACCATCTCCAGATAGGACAATGACAAAATTTTGCTTAATCAAACTATCTCCCTTGTTTATTATGCCTAATATCGTGCGCTAAAACCACCTTTTTAGTCAAGTATAAAATTTCGATTGTGTCTCAAGAGCCCCACCGTCCCAACAGCCCACCCGTCCCAACAGCCCCACCAAAAATCCTAACAGCCCCACCAATCCCAACAGACCCACCGTCCCAACAGTCCCACCGTCCCAACAGCCCCACCAATAATCCCGACAGCCCCACTAGTCCCAACAGCCCCACCAATCCCAACAGCCCCACCGTTTCAACAACCCCAGCGTTCCAACAGCCCCACCTTCCCAACAGCCCCACCAATAATACCAAGAGCCCCACTAGTCCCAAGAGCCCCACCAATCTCAGCAGTTCCGCCGTTCCAGCAGTCCTGCCGCTCCAACAGTCGCACTGTCCCAACCACATATAATCTGGGGGGAGGGGATGTTTAGAGTTTAAGCCCCCAAATTATGGTAGACCCCCAGAATTCTATATTTAGCACTTTACCCCACCAGAATTTTCGCTGCCAATCTTGGTTGCAACTACCCCACTGTTATAATCATAGCTTCATAGCTGCGCGGCACGATCGATCTGGAGAAGGAGTTTTGAGCCAAAAATGACCTCAAAACTGGCATGAAGGTTAAAATAGCGTAAAAACTACGCTAATCCACATTTTCTGGCTATTTTGAAGCAGATTAGCGTGAAAGTTTTGATTTTTATTGAATTTTAACACTTCACATCGATCTATGCATGCAATATGCAGCTACATTTAGGAAGTACGTACTTTCCTACCTAAATTGTATGTACGTACATGCTGTTCTTTTATGATCAAACGGAGCCCGTATAAGTTCAATAATTCAAAAGTACATCCGACAAACGCACTTATCGCATAATAGCAATCGCAGTAATGGTGGGGCTACTCGGATTATTGGTGGGGCTGTTGGGACGGTGGGGTTGTTGGGGCTGTTGGGACGGGTGGGGCTGTTGGGATTATTGGTGGGGCTGTTGGGACGGTGGGGTTGTTGGGACGGTGGGGCTGTTGGGATTGGTGGGGCTGTTGGGATTATTGGTGGGGCTGTTGGGAATGGTGCGGCTGTTGGGACGGGTGGGGCTGTTGGGATTTTTGGTGGGGCTGTTGGGACGGTGGGACTGGTAGGGCTCTTGAGACCATTGATCGTACGGGGACCCCGACCCCGAAAAACCCCGGCCTAAACCCCGACCGGGGGCATGATTTTTCGAGTCGGGCTTGAACCTTTCTCGGGGGTGAAATATATAGCATTTTATTTGTTGGTACATAGAAGAATTGTATAAATAGCAAATAAATTCGGAACAAGGACGATTCATTCACCAGAAAAATTAATATGTTAAACTCGACACTCGCGATATTTCATAAAAAGTACGCCTGGTCACCATGTTGTTAAGACGTACATACATGTTCGCATATTTTTCATTATGAAGTGCGCCGATATTACTGCGGAATCACAGGTGTAGCCGGGGGGAATGAAGGCACATGCCCCCCAGAGATTTTTCAGAAATTATGTTGATTTTTCTGGCGTAATGTGTCCAGAACATTGAGTTTAAAAAGGCACAAACGTCAAAATTTTCCGGCGCTTCGCGTTGAGTTATTATTATTTATTGTTATACAGTTCCAATGAATTTAAAAGCTTGAATCTGTTAAAATAACAGCACTTCGCAGCACTTTAGTGATTTAATGCACTATTAGTTCATTGAATGAAACTGCACATGCTTGTTGAACATAATAGTAAAAGTGCGAAAATATTTGTGTAGCAATTTATCTATTCTCTGCTTTGTTTATCTTTCTTTACAAGGACACATAATTCTATTTTAAATGAAAGGAAAGGCCAAATTTTCTTGTGTTTTTGCGCATTTTCTGTTTTCTGTACTAGTCAATAAGAAGGCCACAAATTGGCCTGAAAATGGTAAGAACAAAATTCTCATTGATACATCTTTCAATGACTTATTGGTTGCGACCACACATGGCGTGGGGGTCTGGGGGGTCTGGACCCCCCCAGAAACCAAAATACTCCCCCCTAGAAATCAAAATACCCCCAGAATTCAATTTTTAAAATTTTTTTTGGTTTTTTGCGCAATTTTTTGATGCCAATGGATAGTGCTTGATGAGAAACGTCGAAAAATGGTGTTTTTATCGCCATACCACCATTTTTAGGCCATGTTTTGACCTTCAAAAAATCTTGCACCAGAATTTTCTTGCTGCCCACGTATGGTTGCGACCACACATGGGCGTGGGGGTTTGGGGGTATGCACCCCCCAGAAGTTGAAATACCCCCAGAAATCAAAATACCTCCCCCAGAAAATTTTTTTTGCTTTTTTGGCAATTTTTTGATGCCATTGGATAGTGCTCGATGAGAAACGTCGAAAAATGGTGTTTTTTTCGCCATACCACCATTTTTAAGGCCATTTTTAACCTTTGAAAATTTTGTCACCCCCCCAGAAATTTTTTCACCCCCCCCAGAATTTTGGTGCTGCCCACCTATGGTTGCGACCCGTTGCTGCGCTACATACTTAGCAGAGGTCGAAAAACGCATTTCAGCTCAGAAGTTTTGTGCAGTGTAGGTGTTCATCAATTTTAAGTTTTTTGGACTTAATTCAGAATCGAGATTTTGCCAATTTGCGAAAATTTCAACTTTACTAATCAAAAATTAGAGTGCTTTTTTACAAAATTTTCGGGGGTTCTGCTCTGACCTCGCTGGCGGCGCTTGAGCGCGCCACCCCAGACCCCCATCTGTACAATCTCGTTCTACATGTTGAAACAGATTTTTAGGAGGACAGAAAAGGTAAAAGGATCAGGAATTTTTAAAATTTTTGGCGCTTCGCGCCGCAATTAGTTTATCTGTTCTGTATGATTTAAGCGGTATAAATTGAGTTTAAAGAGTAAAAACGTCAAAATTTTCCTGCGCTTAGCACCGCCGATTATTGTATTAAGGCGGTAAAATATGACTGAATTTCTTGATGCTTTGCGCCACTTATTATTTCCGAACTGTTTGTCAATAAAAAGGCATAAATACTACATGAAAACGGTGAAAATTTCGAAAATTTTCGCGCTTCGCGCCATTGGCTCATCTACAATCAGTGCGCCATAGAAAACCGTTATGAAAAAAATGTGGAAGAATACGAAAAAGCGAGAGCGATTAGTGAATAAAATTGAAAGTAATGTTAAATTGCTAAAACCATGCTGAAACTTGGAATGAAATTAAGATGTTTAACATAACTAGCTTTATTAGTATGCTCTACAAACAAGTGAAGGTATCGTTTTTATCCTTTTCAAATTGGTATGTAATCATGTAATGTTGATTGTTAATCTTCAACCCCGACCCCGACCCCGAAAACCGGGGTTTTTCATTTCCGACCCCGACCCCGATCGGGGGTGAAAATCTGACCCCGTACGATCACTGCTTGAGACATCACCAAAATTTCTCTACTACGTACAAAATTTCGTGAGACAGATTATAATGCAAGGAGGGACTCGGGGGTTGTATCGTTTTCGATATTCTCATCAAGCTTTATCCAGTCGCATCCGCACATGGGCGTGGGGGATGCACCCCACCAGAAGTTGAAATACTCCCAGAAATCAAAATAACCCCCCAGAAAAATTTTTATTGCTTTTTAGCAATTTTTTGATGCCATTGATAGTGCACGATGAGAAACGTCGAAAAATGGTGTTTTTTCGCCACATGATCAGTTTTAAGACCATTTTTTGAAAATTTTTTACCCCCCTCAGATATTTTTTCACTCCTCCCAGAATTTCAGTGCTGCCCACCTATGGTCGCAGCACTGAAATTCTGGAGGGGATGGTGAAAAAATTTCTGGGAGGGGGTGAAAAAATTTTCAAAGGTCAAAAAATGGTCTTAAAAGTGGTCATATGGCGAAAAAACACAATTTTTCGACTTTTCTCATCGAGCACTATCCAATGGCATCAAAAAATTACTAAAAAAGCAAAAAAAAATTTTCTGGGGGGTATTTTGATTTCTGGGGGTATTTCAACTTCTGGGGGTGCATTCCCCCACGCCCTTGTGTGGTCGCATCCATCTTCATGAGAAATTTTAGAGCTTTTCAAGTTTTATATGGCGCGTGAATGTATTCAGCTGTATTGATATTTCAAGGTTGTACATATGTATAAATCATCCTCGCTTTCCACACTCGTTTATTGGGCCATTAAAAAACTCCGAAAAAAATCGAAAGTATTATTTTTGCTTCAGAAACAATTCTGCCTCAAAGTTCCGGGTTTTGAATTTCTGCGAAAAATGTCTATTTCTGAATACTTTTAATAACTCCATCAATACTTACTCGTTTTCCATGAAATTTCAATTTGTGTTATAGAAAAATGGACATTTTACTCACTGATGGAAGTTATTTTATAAGATATTGAGGCTTATTTAAAAAATTTTGTTGTCTAATTTCCGCCGCATTTTTAGACCTGTAAACGGGTCGTTACAACAACGAAAATAAATTTTTTAGATAGAGAAAATCTAACTGATTTCAAAACATGTTTCAAATTTTATGCCCGGTTCACGGTTCTTTTTTAATGCTAATTTTTTCAAAGTGTCATGGACAACAGGCTTGGTACCTGCGTACTCGTATGTGCAGATCGAGTAATGAAATGCATAATGATTTTATTCAGTGTGGCAACTTAGTATATGTTACTTTAACCTGGTCGCAAAATTTGGGGAAACCAACTTGAAAACTTTGCTGTGCCGATTTCTTAATCAACACCAAAAACTGGCTAGGATTTGGATCGACCTAGTTTCAGTCAAGCAGGACTAAGAAATGCTACACATGTATGTATGCACATAGTGTCAGCGCAAACGACTCATTCTGTATATAATCGCAAAATTAATATTAATAATTATATAATGTCGTAATTAAACGCGCTGAATTAAAAGTGTAAACCATAACTTTGATGTAACTCGCTTTAAGTCTCAATACGCATACTGTATTTTATGTATATCGCGTTCGCAACGAAGCCGACATGGTAATGTGGAGAAAGATGATACGGTAAAAGTACAAAGGTTAAAAATAATATGAGTTAAGTTAACTATATGCGAATCGTAAACATGAAGACGGCAAAAAGCGGATTAAAACTGAGATTTCAGACACAACAATGAAGTTGACCCAACCGATTTGCAAGTCAGACAGAGCGGCTGGGAATTCAGGAGTAAACTCAGTGTAAATCCGAGCAATAAATAGAAATGCAATAAAATAATGTATCAACTAGCGTAGTCGACATGTTGAGAGTAGTAAGGGTGGCCCTTCTGGATTCGTGTGCTTAAGCATAGCACGTGCTTAAGCATAGAGATTCCATTTGGACCACGCACGCTCTTAGTACACTTGCACTCAGCCGCTTGAATCGCCGAATTTTCGGCTATACTACTACTCATACGTGTGAAGCGCCCAACAATGCACAGTCGGTTATCCAGGACGGGCGGAGTTAATCAATTTTAATTTGCATAACTAGCTAGCAGCCTCCCCCATGCTACTGTTCTAATTTTAGTTCATAAACTGCACGTTGAAGCATTGGCACGCTGTTCTATTTTTGCATGTTTTTCAAACTTCGAGACATGTAGGTTCTATAGCTTATGAGACAAAACTTGTTATTCATTCTCATCTTATTTATAGCTCATGGGTGCTTAGCCCTTTATCCTATGTGTGCAATCATTTTATTTCTACAGCTTATGAGACAAAACTTGTTATTCATTTTATTTCTATAGCTTATGAGACAAAACTTATGTTATTCATTCTCATCTTATTTATAGCTCATGTGGGGTGAGTGAGTACGGTTGAAAAGTAATTTATGAATTTCTACTCTTTTTCCAGAAAAAATTGAAAAATAAATAAATAAATAAAAATAAATAAATAAATAAAAATAAGCATCAATTTGGACATCAGGCTATACAACAAACACACTTAATTAATCAAAATCAGAAAAAAACAAGCCAAATAAAAATTTACAGAGAATTAGCCAGGCAGCACAACATATAGCAACACAACTCAATACAAATTTCTACAACACAACGCATTAGTACGATGCATAAAACATCATAAAACGGGTTCAACGCTTAAACGTAGAAACTCTGCCCTTGTAGGCGCGAAGCACCAAATTTCGGGTAAAAATTCTTTAGAATAGTGTACTGATTATATTCTGAGCATTTTTATCCGATTTGGATAGTCTAGCAGAGCACTGCTAGACTCTTCAACAGATGTGACAACTTCATTATTGTCTTCTCGTTTCATCTGCTCAGCCTCAAATAGATCGGCATTTTTGCGAATCAATTTTTAAACCTGTATTTTCGACTGGCCCAAGCTGTCTCATTAGCTTCCTTTTTTCCAAATTTTAATTCATACCGGTAAAAATTATTAGCGTTTTCTATTTCTTCCTTAATTCGCTTTCATTTAGAGCATCTAGGAGTGAGTCATAAAAATCATAGAGAATATGGATTTTATCAACAAAACTGCTGTAAAATGGCTCGGTTTGGAGGTCTTGTATACTGCTCGGAAAATCTTCAAAATCTGAAAGCACGTATTTTACTAAAAAGCGCCAAAACGGGTTAGTACAACCACTTTCGATTACAGTCTCATTTGAGCTGCTTTCAGAATCTGAAGAATTTCCATTGTTACTGCCTTCACTACTATCATCATCTGTCATTTGTTCAGACTCTGATGTATCATTCCTCTTTTGTGATATCCCATGCATGAGGTATTTGTGTCTTTTTAAAGTAAAATTATTAAGTAATTGCTTACCGCAGATTTCACAGATTTTATTCATTCTGTCAACTATTCAAGATGTGGCATTCCTTAAATAAACTTTATTGCACATGTGATTCGCGTTTACATCACATTCTTGACGTAGAAGCTCACATTCTTCACAATATTGGTCACTACCGTCACTTCATTCAATTCTATAACCTAGCATGCATTTTCTTCATATGCAGAACGTTAAGCCTGGTTCTGAAGCGAAAATTATCACTGACAAAGTGCTCCAATTTTTGACAATATCTCCAAGAATCTCAATTTTGTCCGTAATATTGTCAATACAACCTCACACAGAAAGGTGGTTTGCTAGTCAGTTGTTAGCTGATGCAACTACAAATAGGTGATATTTATGAAACGCGCCCGATTTTCAGAGGAATGTGACGATGTGATGCTTTTTGTGCAGAATGTGAGGTGCACAATTTGTAATGTGAGATTTTTCTGCAAAATGTGAGGTGCACAAAATCCTCACATTCTGCACAAAAAGCATCACATCGTCACATTCCTCTGAAAATCGGGCGCGTTTGCTTCTAGCTTATCAGTCGCCAAGGGCCAGAAGGTATGAACCTCCTGGTATACATTTTCAGAGGAATGTGACGATGTGATGGTTTTTGTGCAGAATGTGAGGATTTTGTGCACCTCACATTTTGCAGAAAAATCTCACATTCCAAATTGTGCACCTCACATTCTGCACAAAAAGCATCACATCGTCACATTCCTCTGAAAATCGGGCGCGTTTCATAAATATCACCTATTTGTAGTTGCATCAGCTAACAACTGACTAGCAAACCACCTTTGTGTGTGAGGTTGTATTGACAATATTACGGACAAAATTGAGATTCTTGGAGATGTTGTCAAAAATTGGAGCACTTTGTCAGTGATAATTTTCGCTTCAGAACCAGGCTTAACGTTCTGCATATGAAGAAAATGCATGCTAGGTTATAGAATTGAATGAAGTGACGGTAGTGACCAATATTGTGAAGAATGTGAGCTTCTACGTCAAGAATGTGATGTAAACGCGAATCACATGTGCAATAAAGTTTATTTAAGGAATGCCACATCTTGAATAGTTGACAAAATGAATTAAATCTGTGAAATCTGCGGTAAGCAATTACTTAATAATTTTACTTTAAAAAGACACAAATACCTCATGCATGGGATATCACAAAAGAGGAATGATACATCAGAGTCTGAACAAATGACAGATGATGATAGTAGTGAAGGCAGTAACAATGGAAATTCTTCAGATTCTGAAAGCAGCTCAAATGAGACTGTAATCGAAAGTGGTTGGACTAACCCGTTTTGGCGCTTTTTAGTAAAATACGTGCTTTCAGATTTTGAAGATTTTCCGAGCAGCATACAAGACCTCCAAACCGAGCCATTTTACAGCAGTTTTGTTGATAAAATCCATATTCTCTATGATTTTTATGACTCACTCCTAGATGCTCTAAATGAAAGCGAATTAAGGGAAGAAATAGAAAACGCTAATAATTTTTACCGGTATGAATTAAAATTTGGAAAAAAGGAAGCTAATGAGACAGCTTGGGCCAGTCGAAAATACAGGTTTAAAAAATTGATTCGCAAAAATGCCGATCTATTTGAGGCTGAGCAGATGAAACGAGAAGACAATAATGAAGTTGTCACATCTGTTGAAGAGTCTAGCAGTGCTCTGCTGGACTATCCAAATCGGATAAAAATGCTCAGAATATAATCAGTACACTATTCTAAAGAATTTTTACCCGAAATTTGGTGCTTCGCGCCTACAAGGGCAGAGTTTCTACGTTTAAGCGTTTAACCCGTTTTATGATGTTTTATGCATCGTACTAATGCGTTGTGTTGTAGAAATTTGTATTGAGTTGTGTTGCTATATGTTGTGCTGCCTGGCTAATTCTCTGTAAATTTTTATTTTGCTTGTTTTTTTCTGATTTTGATTAATTAAGGTGTTGTATTATTGTTGTATAGCCTGATGTCCAAATTCAATGCTTATTTTTATTTATTTATTTATTTTTATTTATTTATTTATTTTTCAATTCTTTTTTCTGGAAAAAGAGTAGAAATTCATAAATTACTTTTCAACCGTACTCACTCACCCCACATGATCTATAAATAAGGTGAGAATGAATAACATAAGTTTTGTCTCATAAGCTATAGAAATAAAATGAATAACAAGTTTTGTCTCATAAGCTGTAGAAATAAAATGATTGCACACATAGGATAAAAGGGCTAAGCACCCATGAGCTATAAATAAGATGAGAATGAATAACAAGTTTTGTCTCATAAGCTATAGAACCTACATGTCTCGAAGTTTGAAAAACATGCAAAAATAGAACAGCGTGCCAATGCTTCAACGTGCAGTTTATGAACTAAAATTAGAACAGTAGCATGGGGGGAGGCTGCTAGCTAGTTATGCAAATTAAAATTGATTAACTCCGCCCGTCCTGGATAACCGACTGTGCATTGTTGGGCGCTTCACACGTATGAGTAGTAGTATAGTCGAAAATTCGGCGATTCAAGCGGCTGAGTGCAAGTGTACTAAGAGCGTGCGTGGTCCAAATGGAATCTCTATGCTTAAGCACGTGCTATGCTTAAGCACACAGACTCCAGAAGGGCCACCCTTACTACTGTTGAGAGATAGGAAAAGTTTAGCACACAGGTATGCAATAAATCCTTTTAAACGCAATGGTACGCTTTATAGTGAAATTGTTACAAAAAAGCGGTGAGACCAAAAAAGGCATAGGAAGTATGGCGAAAGCGGGAGCTTAAAAGAGGTCAAAAGGACAAAACTGAGTTCAAAACAACTTGCGTATAATACATGCGGACCTCATACAAAACATAGCAAAGAAAACCTAAATAAGCAAAGTTGAATTACTCCAACCCGCCAGACTTAAGCTCCAGCTTAAGTCCCTGACTCGCCAGACCGTGTGACTCCGTAAAACTATAAAAATGAGATTAAATTGCCTAAATTGCTCAGTTCCGCACGCCCTGTTTAGAAAGTCTCCGTATTTTACTGCAAGTTCAAGAACGCTTATTTCGCATTCACCTAAGCTTTACCGTTTCCAGCAATATTCACGCAGCCAGTCCGGCTGTACGGCGAAAATTTTCGAACCTTATTCGTTACGTCACTTCTCAATTAATTGTAAGTTTTACTTTCAACAATGAAATCTAAATCATAAATATTGTTGATCTAAGGACTACGCTACCAAAAGGAGTTAGACGTGACAATAGTATTGATTGGAAATTACTTTTCACGAATTATTATCGTCTACGAGTATTTCGCTAAATCATGAGCGTGGAAATCTATTTTCTGCGCTTAATTGAGCAGCCACAAAAAGCTGTTCTAGTCAGCCTACTGTAATAAGGTTTTGCGTAAGAAAACTTCCCATGCATAATAATCAATTGTTATGACTGTTTTGTGATTGTTGCTTTAACTCAAACCACCTCTGTAATTGAATGAAAAAATGGTAGCTACCATAGGTGGGCAGCACCGAAATTCTGGGGGAGGGTGCAAAATTTTTTAAGGTGAAATAATGGTCTCAAAAACGGTAAACGGTGGTATGGCGATAAAACACTATTTTTCAACGTTTCTCATCAAGCGCACTATCCATTGGCATCAAAAATTGCGAAAAAAGCGGAAAAAATTTTCAAAAATTGAATTCTGGGGGTACATATTTTATTTTCTAGCGGTATTCGAACTTCTAAGGGTGCATACCCCCAAACCCCCACCCCTCCACGCCCTCATGTGGTAGGTACTATGTATATATTTATGAACAAGGCTTTGTAAAAAAGACCAGCATTTTAAAATAAAGTTGATCACAAGAAATAGGCAGTTTAATGTGATTAAATAATCAGTCTTCTAATTGTAGTTCGGCTCTTTCATTTTTCGCTTCGATCCTTAGAAGAGATGAAAAAATATTCAAGCCAGTGACGCGTACCTATATACATACTAGCAAAGAAAAATGCTCCGATGGAACAAAAAAGATGAATATACTTGGGATGTGGATTATTAAGGATGTAAAAGGAGGGGACTAGGAAAAATCTACCTAAAGTCGCAAAATCTGCTGAAAATCATACTTCCTCTGAGCAACAGAAAAAATCGAAGTATATTCTGCGGCCAACAGATTAAAATAAATATTTAACCGTAAAATGATTGAAAAAGCAGCACATTAGCTACGCTAGCTATGGGAAATGATGTTGAGTAAGCTAACAGTCTTTCTAAGCCAATTGAATGAATGGTCTAAAACAGTAGGAAATACTCAAGTTGACTTGAAACAGACTAAATGTAGGTACACCAGCATGCCCTTAAGGATTGTGTGCACTAATCAATCGGCCCCTGCTTTGCTTGCTTTAATGCTCAAAACAAAATAAAACAACTTTAAATACAATGCACTTAGTTTTCTATCGATCAGGATACGAAGCTAGTCAGCGTTGCTACTTGCCAGCAATTTAAAAAAATAAACATTACAGATTTCGTTTATACACTCTTATCTGAAACTTTGAACATTACTTAAGAAAGACACTTTTTTAGTGGCCGCAGAATATACTTCGATGTTTTCTGTTGCTTAGAGAAAGTATGATTTTCAGCAGATTTTGCGACTTTAGATAGATTTTTCCTAGTCCCCTCCTTTTACATCCTTAATAATCCACATTCCAAGTATATTCATCTTTTTTGTTCCATCGGAGTTTTTTTCTTTGCTAGTACCCTACTTTTAATTAGCATGATTTGAGTACATCAATGAGTAAAAAAATACAGTAGCATACCACAATAATGACAGCAGTCCAAGAACGCGGAAACAATATTGTTCTTAACATCAGCAGTGGCGGATCCAGGATTTTCCTAAGGGGGGCAGTACCTCTAAGGGGGGAACCCTGACTTGGGCGGAAAAATTAGCCGTTTTAACCAGAAAATCGCTGAAAATCGGTCAAAAATCCTTAATTTTGCGCTATATTTTGGGCCAATGGGGGCGGCCGCCCCCCGGCCCCTCCCCTAAATCCGCCCCTGAACGTCAGCATTATCCTTTTCAAACTAGACAACCTTACATTATTTTAACAGATCAAAGTTTTTCAGCATTAACTTTACGCAAATATCAAGTGTAAGGAACACTAACGCTCAGATTTGGAAGTAAAATAAATTTGTAGTATAAACTACATTTTAACAACAAATGATTAGTGCAAACTTCACACAACTACTAGGTGTAGAGAAAACTAACAGTCAGATTCTCAATTCTGATTTTACGTAGAACATTTTGAAAAAATTAAGCTGCCGCAAGGCTCTAGAACAAGAGTTAATATGCAGTGTAAACTTTACACAACCACAGAGTTTAAAGAAAATTTCAGTCGGATTCGTAATTCTGATATTACTCTGATATTACGATCAACATTTATGAAAAAATTAAGTCTCCAAATGGCCCAAGGACAAATAAATGTCAGATGTGTAAACGTAGACTCAAGCAACGTTCACTTCGCTTACTTAACCCGAATCTCAAGCTTATGCGCTCACACGGGGTTCTCGCCCTTTTTAAGGGGGTTTATCACCAGCCGGCGATTCGGGGGTAAGCAGCCCGGCCTGTTCAAGGTAGCCCGGCCCTCTACGCACGCACCTAGTGAAACTTACTTACTTAATCCCTTTGAGATTAAGTACCTAATCAAAGTAAGTTCCACGGAAACCTAATTGAGGGCTCAAAAAGATTATTATTTAACTTGCTTTGGACCGAATTCCGGTGCTTGAAAATATTGAGGGTTCCTAAGTATAGTGTAGCACAAGGACAGAATTCAACAGCACAGAAATTCAACCGAGCCCAGCATCGTTAAATAAATAATTAATTTTTACAATATTTTTTGGACAGAAAAATTATGGAGCAATTAAAAAGCGACAGCATGGAGGATACATGCTGCCGACCGTCGTGTTACGCTAATCGGGTAAAATCAAACAATGTAATTAAACAAGGTCACAAAGCCCTGCCAAAGGCATACAACTGATGCCAATTGGCACAAACACGAATAATTAAAAACAAAGCATACGGCGAAAAGGAGCGTGCACACTACGCTGGAAAACGAACAGAAGAGTTTTGCAGCCAAGCAGATAAAAAGGCACGTACGGAGTCTGCTCACGTGCGGCGACGAAAAGAAAAAAGGATACGCTCAGCGCGTAAGCTGGCGGAGAGGCTCTCAGGCTCAAAAACTAATTGTAAAATGTAAAATCTTAAAGTTCCGTCAAAACTGCGCTCGCACGCAGTTTTAACTGACGCGGAAAAAGAGGCATAGCTATGCGAACAAAGAGATATGAAATGGATCTATGAATACGACAATAGAACAAAGAGATATGAAATGGATCTATGAATACGACAATAGAACAAAGAGATATGAAATGGATCTATGAATACGACAATAGAACAAAGAGATATGAAATGGGTCTATGAATACGACAATAGAACAAAGAGATATGAAATGAATCTATGAATACGACAATAGAACAAAGAGATATGAAATGGATCTATGAATACGACAATAGGCCTATGGGCAAAAGCTTACGGTAAAGGTATGTACAAATGAGACAGGCACAAATATGAGACACCCACATATGATCTTTTAATACACGTAAGATATGATAACACACATACCAATTCGTACTCAAGTCGCATTAAGTCCGATTGCCCATTTTCCATTCCCGGATTTTGATTGAAAATATGTGTGGGAAAGGAATGAAAAATATGATAATTTTTAGGGGAAGGTGGTCGCGCTTAAGGGTCGTGTACGTGCGTGGTTTTTTTTCATCTGTTTCAAAAAAACCCAAACCGATTTTTTTCCCAAAAAATTTTTTCAGTGTAAAGTTTACAAACATAAGTTTGGCACATACAAACGTACTACAATCAAAGGGCTACAAACTGGCCCGAACCGAATTTATTTACACTCAATTGGGCGTTAGGTTCAGATTTTTAAAGTTTACAATGTGGTGGACAGTGAAAAATACGTGTTAGTCCATATTTTTGTTCGCCACTTTCTCTGTTTAGAAGTCGGGAGAGGTCGAATAGGATAAAAATAAAGTACTTTTTAAGGGGTGGCGAACAAAAATATGGACAAACACGTATTTTTCAATGTCCACCACATTGTAAACTTCAAAAATCTGAACCGAACGCCCCATTGAGTGTAAATGAATTCGGCTTGGGCCCTTCGATTGTAGCGCGTTTGTATCTGCCAAACTTATGTTCCGCAAAACATTTGATATGATTTACCAATTAAATACGAAAAAAACCTGTTTTTTCGCCCATTTTACACCTCCGATTTCGAAGTTTACACCCCATAAACAACTCAATATTACGTTTTTTTGAACGCGTTTTGCTTCGACGTGTAGCCCTTAAAAGTTACTTTATTTTTATTTATTCAATTTATCCTAACCCATAAGCGAAAAGTTGGCACAGAAATCTTGGACAAAATCTGTTTTTTTACTCATCCACTAGAGTGTAAAGTTTAAACCCCTGGTACTGTGTATCGATTGTAGAAAAGTTTGAAGGTTAGATTCGTTATTCTGACCTCACAGAGAACATTTTAAAAAATTCATTATCCATGACGCTCTGCGCGGAAAAATTTTTTCAGTGTAAAGTTTACACCTGCACTAATACCGCAATATTGGCTGTAAATAAACAAAATAAATTTTGACGTGTAGCGCTTAAGCCGAGGCAGATTTTAAAGGTAGTTACCACGTTCTTTCTACTAAGTGGAGAATATAGCAGGGGAAAATATTTTTTTTGTCTCAGACTTTTTACAATAAACCGCCTCTAAATTCGAAAATATTACTTTTTAAGAAGAAATAAAAAAGTTTCCCCTAGATTTTATAACCGTCTACCTTTTGAAACCAATCAGACTGCATAGAATGTAAAACTAAGTCAGATATGCTTTTGCATATGAAAACAGTGAAAAACCGTTTAATTTACACTCCTGTGCAACAACCAATGAGTGCAAAGAAATTTTGAGACCAGATTCGTAACCTACTAATTAGGGAAAACATTTTTTTTAAATTCATCATCCACGACGCTATGGGCGGAAAAAATTTTCCAGTGTATAGTTTACACTTGCACTAATAACGCAATATTGATTGTAGAGAAACAAAATAAATTTTGACGTGTAGCGCTTAAGACGAGGCACATTTCAAAGGTAGCTACCGCGTTCTGTCTACCAAGTGGAGAATATGGCAGGGAAAAATATTTTTTTGTCCCAGACTCTTTACAATAAACCGCCACTAAATTCGAAAATATTACTGTAAAAAAATAAAAAAGTCTTACCTAGATCTTTTAACCGTATACCTTTTGGAACCAATCAGACTGCATAGAATGTAAAACTGAGTTAGATATGCTTGGCCACATGGATACTGTAAAAAAACCGTCTAATTTACACTTCTGTGCAACAAACAATGAGTGTAAAGAAATTTTAAGATCAGATTCGTAACCTACTAATTAGGGAAAACATTTTTTAAAAAAATTGGCCCTTCGCAAATTACTTGAATTTTTGGTGTAAACTTTACACACTCACGACGCGCTCGGTATTGAGTGTAAACAAGAAAAAATGGGGGCCTTAAGTTTTTTTATTATCTACCTTTTAAAAAAACCGCACCTCTCAGATGTGTGCCGTTATAGCTGTGCGGGGGGACACAAATTTCGCACTCGCTGTGAAAAACATATAAGAAAAAAGGATAGCAAAGTATATTATAGGTAGCGCTATCGCGCTACCTATGATACCTACCACAATAAATATCGTGAAAATAGACAAAAAATTAAATAGCATAAGTATGTACTGTACGTCATTGAACGGGGGGGGCAGTTTAAGAGAATACTTCTATCCAAAGTTGGCTGATCCTTCCCCTCAAAGCCCAGAAAATTTTTGCCCCGTTTCCGGATTCATTTTTAGCTGTTTTTTGACCAAAAATCGGAGGTTAGCTTCCCCCTTAAACAGTGGCCGGGGACTACCTGTCGTAAATTTTGAGCCGTTACTAGGTACGTAGCTAGCCGTCCTATTTGGAAGGACCAACACCAATTTTGGGGGGTCCGGGGTCCAAAAAGGCCAAAAATAGCACAAAATAACGTTTAAAAGGTCCTATTTTTCCGGTTTTTTTCTGAATTTTGGGGGGTCCGGACCCCCCCCCATTTCCCCAGAGCTACGTGCCTGGCCTTTACATGTCTGTATATAAGTATAAAACATGGGCAGGCACATTCTAGAGAAATCTGACAGTTAAAAATGTCTTACCTTGATCATCTAAAAATGGGCTTCATGGACGATTTGAAACATCCTAAACGATACGATGCGAGGTTGGGTATTTAGACAAAAATTTCTGATTCTTTTTTTCAGCATCGCACATCATATATCAGTTGAAGAGTTGATGCCTTGAAGTTGAAGAGTTGATGAATTCGGGGCGTCGAGATGCGACGTTCAAACGGATTCAGCTTGGCGCAGACGAAGCTGCCCAGCGGCACTTCATCAACCAGCCGTTCGATATTGACCCGGCGTCGGCGGAACAAGTCCATTTTGACGAATTTACTGCCGAAATTTTCAAACGAGGAATCACCATCGATGGTTTCTTCACGCTGATCGGCTTTATGGGCCTGCTTGCAGACGTGCTTCGCAGGAATCGAATAAACATCGACGTGATGGTTGACTCGTTCAGGCTTTACTTCCAAAACAATTTGACCACTTGGTTCGCAATCAATATGCTGCAGTAAAAATTACGTCGGATTTATTGACTTATAATATAAACCCAACGGCCCTTTTAAGGGCTATCATATTAACAGAAGTGATTGGTGGCATTGTGCTTATACTTATAAATATCTTAGGTAGCGCGTTAGCGCGTACCTATAATATACTTGGGTACCCCCAACACCTGTGCACCCCCTACAGCTATAACGAGACACTTCTGGAAGGTGCGGTTTTTTTAAAAGAAAGATAATAAAAAAATTCGCTGTCCGTGTTTTTTTTGTTTTTCTTGAAACTCAAAATTGACTGTGTAAAGAAGGTGTAAAGTTTTTGTGTAACGTTATAACATAGGACAAATTTTGGGACCTTTTTACTGCGGCATGTGGACAACTGAGTATTGATGACTCGAAGGATTGAACAGGATAGGATAATAGAGAATTGAATTCTTCAGATGACACTTTTTTTGTTTTTTGAAATTCGCATTAGTTATCGAATGGCAGTGTAAAGAGTGCGAAAATCTGGGGGTGAAAAAGCACTTTTTGGTCGAGTTTTCAACCTGCCTATGTCCGATACTAACTCCGGTTATGAGTTTTTCAAAATGTTTTCTGACAGAAATGTAGAGCGGATCAATGGCTACATTCTGCATATAAGCAAAGTCTTCTATGCTCTATGGTGAGTTAGATCCTGGGGTTTAAAGTTTACACTCTAGTAGATGGTGTAAAAAAAACGGATTCTAACTTAGATTTCTCTGCCAAATTTTTCCGCTTATGAGTCAGTGCAAATCGAAGACAGCATTAATAAAGTGCCTCACAGGGGCTAAACATAGCAGCAAACCGCATTTAAAAAAACGAATTATTTAGTTATTTATGGGGGTGTAAAGTTCGAAATCAGAGGTAAAAAATGGGCGAAAAAACACGTTTTTTCCGAAGTTTGATTGATAAATCATACCAAATAATTTTTGCAACAGAATTTTGGCACACAGGAATGTACTACGATTTAAAAGCTACAAATTGTACCAAACCGAATTTCTTTAAACTCAATAGGGAGTTCGGTACGGAAATTTAAAGTTTTCAGTGTTCTAAATGATGGAAAATACGTTTTTGTTGCGTTTTTTGTTCGCCACTTTCTACGTCCAGAAGTCGGGATAAGTCTAATAGAATAAAAATAAAGTGCTTTATATCGGATGCATGTCAAAGCAAATTGTCTATACATTAATATTTAGCGAGTGTAATGTCAAAAATTTGGAGTTTAAAATGCGTTTCTGTCTTGTTTTTTCTGCCTGCTTCTCCGGTTACGAGTCAGGGACACGTTTATCAAGTCTAGAAATAGACCAGGAACCAAATTTGATATGCCAGTCTGGCGCATATGTTTACACTCTACGGTGTTGTAAAGTACTTTACAACAATTGTTAGTTTGCCCATAGAACATTATGTAGACTTAATTTTTTCATAAATATTAATCGTTATATCGGAACAATATCAAAATTACGAATCTGACTAAAATCTTCTTTACACTAGGTGTTTACATGAAGTTTACACTACAAATGTATTTATCTTCGTTTTTGAGCATTCTAGAAACCTAATTTTTTCCTGGAGTCTAGAAGTTTTCAAAGGATCAAATGTGAGACGTCATGTAGGTGCGTTTGTTCACATCCAACAGTGATGTAAAGTAGTTTACACTCATTGTTTATATGTCCTCAGACCATTGTAGAGACATAATTTTTTTCATGAATGTTGATCATAATATCCGAGTAATTTTTTACACTGCATGTTAGCCTTTGTTCTAGAGCATTGCAAAAACCGAAATTTTTTCTTGAGATATAAAAATTTACAGGGAATGAAATATATACGTCAGTTGGGCGCGCTTGCTTACACTCAGCAGTATTGCAAAGTGGTTTAGACCTAATGTTTATTGTCTTTAAAACATTATGGAGACTCATTTTTCCATAAATGTTGAAAGTAATATGGGAGCAATATCAAAATTACGAATCCGACTAAAATATTCTTTACGCTATGTGTTTGTGTAAAGTTTACATTACGTGTTAACCTTAATTCGATAGACTTGCAGAGACTTTGTAAGTGAAGTCAAGAAATTTTCAAGGATTCATATGTGAGACATCAATTAAGTGAGTTTGTTTACCCTCAAAAGTAATCTAAAGTGATTTAAAAATTATGTTCAAGTGTCCTTAGATCATTGAAGAGATGTAATTTTGTCTTAAATGGGTTGCATTAAAGTTAAATCCTTCTTAGCCGTGTTTATAATATGTTTCACAAAATCTTGCACATGGAGAGCTATCGTTTAATTGATGTAAATTGCCTGCAAAAGTGGTTTAAAATGAACCAGCAATCACACTACTGTGCACAGAAGTCGACAAAGATATGCAGCTTTATTGTAATCATGTACATTAATAAGCCGTAAACTGTTAGTATTCTCTACACCTAGTAGTTGTGTAAAGTTTGCACTATTCATTTGTTGTTAATATGTAGTCTATACTACAAATTTATTTTACTACCAAATCAAAGCGTTAGTGTTCCTTACATTCGATATTTGCGTGAAGTTTTTGAATTTTTGCCGAAAAACTTTGCCTTCTAATTTACCAACATCCCGCCTTTTCCATTTTCTTAAAGTTTAAAATCTTTTATAAGTCTCTTAATAATTTAATGGTAGGTTTTAACTTTAAGTTTCACTTGGTTTACAACTCTCCCTTAGCAAGCTCATTTTTTAAAACTTTTTCATAGTGATCAGATTAGTCGCGTTTAGTTTGGAATTGGTGGACGGTCGTTATTTTATTACTCGGCTTAAATAAACCAAGTGACTATCTTTTGATTATTTTCTTTATCGCAAATTCAAACACCCAATTTTCAATTTGAAAATTGAAAATTGGGTGTTTTCAATTTCAAAAGTCACAACACATTGTGCTTGTGTATTGATTGAGTGAGGATTTGCAATGTGAATACGTTGGTTAAATATTTGTGCTTGATTATAAGTGAACTGCACATTAAGAAGAAATAACTTAATGGAGTTTTAATTTGAAAATGGATGGTGTCAATAAGGTTGTCTTGTTTAAAAAGGATAATGCTGATGTTAAGAACAATATTGTTTTCCGCGTTCTTGGACTGTTGTCATTATTGTGGCATATTACTGATTGTGTTTACTGACTGATGTACTGAAATCACGCTAATTAAAAGTAGTGTACTAGCAAAGAAAAATGCTCCGATGGAACAAAAAAGATGAATATACTTGGAATTGTGGATTATTATGGATGTAAAAGGAGGGGACTAGGAAAAATCTACCTAAAGTCGGAAAATCTGCTAAAAATCACACTTTCTCTAAGCAACGCAAAAAATCGATGTATATTCTGCGGCCTCTAAAAAGTGTCTTTTTTAAATAATGGTCGAAGTTTCAGATAAGAGTGTATAAACGAAATCTATCAAGGTTACTTTTTTAAATTGCTGGCACCTGATTGATAGAAAACTAAGAGATATTGTATTTAAAGTTGTTTTATTTTGTTATGAGCATTATAGCAAGCAAAGCAGGAGCCGATTGATAAGTGCACACAATCGTTTCGGGCATGCTAGTGTATCTACATTAAGTCTGTTTCAAGTCAACTTACGCGTTTCCTACTGTTTTAAACCAACCATGTCTTCAATTGTCTTCGATGTTTGCTATTTCATTCAATTGGCTTGGAAGACTGTTAGTTTACTTAATATCATTTCCCATAGCTACTGCATAGCTAACGTGCTGCTGTTTCAATCATTGTTATAGTTGAATATTTATTTTAATCTGTTGGCCGCAGAATATACATCGATTTTTTGCGTTGCTTAGAGAAAGTGTGATTTTTAGCAGATTTTCCGACTTTAGGTAGATTTTTCCTAGTCCCCTCCTTTTACATCAATAATAATCCACAATTCCAAGTATATTCATCTTTTTTGTTCCATCGGAGCATTTTTCTTTGCTAGTGAATATATGCTCTATCTTTTTTTTGCTTGCAAGTATGGAGGATTGCATCGAAGGTTTACTGCTGACATTGAATGTTACTGTATGTCTAATATTCTTGGAATTTATCATACTGCTATTATACAGAAATTATAAATAAACATTCTTGTATCTATTGTAAACATGGATTCTGCAAAAACGATTTACGAACACTTTCTTTTTCATCTCGTTCAAAAAGTTCAAAAAAGGCGGCACACTAGTTTTTCCGATATCGAAAAACTAGGCTTTTATTTCTGGCCTAAACTTAGTCGTGCGTACCGTTACAAACTACAAACCGAAAACAGAGATGCATTCTGGTCATTCTCCTGTTTTTTAAAATTCAACGCTGAAAACGGCTTTTTTGTAAATCTCTGCGACTTATGGGACGAATTCAGTGACGAGGGCCGTAATTATTTTGCTATGCTCTACGAGCGAAACTTACTAGGCCACATAGATAAGATATTTAAATAAAAAAGCGCAGCCCAGGAAAAAGTCGTTTCTTTACACTCACTTTACACCGGCCTGCCTTTCCACCATACTGTAACCCCTTCCCAGCTAGGCTTACTGACAGGTTTGGGTATGTTTATTATAATTGAGTATTAGTTATAAAAAATAAAATCTCCATAGGGTACTTTACATCCATCCCTTTGTCGTCATCATCTGAAAAAACCAATGTAATCGACATACTGTAGGTTGCGCGCTAAAATTTTGTACATAACGCAGCTACCATTTATATATCTTACCCTGAAAATTTAAGCCCGATCTGATCATTGGTTCTTGACTTACGACTATATCTGAAAGTGTGTAAACCAAAATTGGCATACTGTACATTACATGCTCATATCAATAGGATAACACATGCAACATATGCTTACCCTACTCTGAAAATTTGAGCTAAATCCACCCTATAGTTCTTGAAATATAGTGTCATACAAGAAAGTGTAAAGTAAATTAATATACTGTAGACTGCGCGCTGAAATTCTGTAAACAGCATGCCTTGCCTATATACATCATATCCTGAAAATTTGAACAAAATCTGGCTGGTGGTTCTTGAGTTGCGCAAAAGTGTAAAGTTATGCTGGTATACTGTAGGTTGATCGTACATATTGTGTACATAACATGCCTGGCATACGTTCATCCTACCCTAAAAATTTGAGTTTAATCCGACTGTGGGCTCTTGAGTTATAGCTCTTTGAATTTTTCCCCCCAGGGAAATTTACCCTTCCCCTGGCCCTGGGCCCCTGACCCTGGACTGGACGCGCCCCTCCTCGGGCAGACCTCCCAACCTCGACCACAACTCTGGGCAGCTTCGGGCAGGCCCTACCCAGCCATTTGCTCCCTATCACTATCTCAATTTCGGTCCAGGGAGCAGATCTGCCTATCTTTCATCATTGTATATGCTGTAACACTGGGGCCAGACTCATAAGCCGACCCCTATCCTTAACCATCGTCTATCTTATAACATTGGTGCCAGACTCATAAGCCGACCCCTATGACAACCATCTCTCTAACCATCCTCTACAGTATTCGCTTTATTCGAAATGATATTTTACAACATCATCAATTTAATGCGGCAGTCAAAATAGCAATATAGTTATTGCATAATTGAGCCAATGCGCTTGTCAAAAAAATGCGTTGATCTTAAAAAAATACTTTACTTGTCTCTTTATAATCATGATGTTTCAGTCTATTATACATTGTTGCTTCGCCAATCAACAAAATACGTCGATCATAAAAAATGCTTCGCCAATGCGCGATAATACCAGCAGCAAAAAATTGCTTCGCCAATGCGCGATATAACTCTTCTGTTCATTAGCGATGGGCAGCCAAGCCACCATTCTTTTTCCTGTACGTATATTAGGTACTACATAAGTATTTCATTCCTTGGCTTGCTCAGCTTTCCTTCCCTGCCCCCCCCCCACATGCTTCATAGCCTGGGGGCATTGGGGGCACATGCCCCCCTGAAATTTTCCAGAAATTTTTTTTTGATTTTTCTAGTGTAATGTGTCCAGAAAATTGAGTTCAAAAAGGCAAAAACGTCAAAAATTTTCCAGCGCTTCGCGCAGAGTCTTTATTATATTTATTGTTATATCGATCCAATGAGTTCAAAAGCTTGAATTAGCTAAAATAATCGATCAATTCACATCACTTTAGTGATTTATTTGTTCGTTGAATGAAACTGCGCATGCTTGTTGAGCATAATAGTAAATTTGCGGAAACGATTGTGTTCCAGTTTTTCTATTCTTTGCTTTGTTTGTCTTTCTTTGCAAGGACACGTAATCCTATTTTAAATGAAAGGAATGGCCACATTTTTTTGTGGTTTTGCGCATTTTCTGTTATCTGAACTATATCTTGTTAATAAGAAGGCCACAAATGGGCCTGAAAACGATAAGAATAAAATTGTTATTGATACATCTTTTTTATATCTTATTGACAGCACCCTTTGCTGCGCTTATACTTAGCAGACGTCGAAAAACGCATTTCAGCTCAGAAATCTTGTACAATGTAGGAGTTCAAAAATTTTAAATGTTTTGGGCTTAATTCAGATCGAGATTTGGCCGATTTTGCGAAAATTTTAGCGATAATATTTAACATTAAAGTGCTTTTGTTACAAAATTTTCTAGGACACTGCCCCAGACCCCGCTGGGGGGGGGCGATTGAGCTTACCACCGCAGACCCTCGAGCCATAAAACCTCGTTCTACATGTGCAATGAGATTTTTGGGACGACAAAAAGGAAAAAGGGTTCGCCAGAATTAATTTGTCTGTTCTGTTTAATTTAAGCGATATAAATTGAGTTTAAAGAGCTAAAACGTCAAAGTTTTCCGGCGCATTACGCCGCTGTTCGTTGTTCTCTTTTTTGTAAAGCTTCAGCAGTGTGTTTAATAACCTAAATCGGGCAAAATATTTGGTAATTTTCTACTCTGACAGAATATTAGTATTCACAGGCTACAAAATGTTAAGGACACTAAAAGATTACTAAATTCCTTGGTGCTTTGCGCCACTTATGATTTCCGAACTGTTTGTCAATTAAGAAACCGTAAATGAAAACAGTAAAAATTTAAAAAATTTTTGTTGTTTCGTGCTCATTAACATTTTTGTAATTTTGATTGTTAGAAACCTATAAATTAGCTAGGCTACACTACTAAAGGTCGAAAAACTCACTTTTATTGATGAAACATAACGTTACTTGCATTCAATGCAAAAGTCATCTTAAAAAATTTTTGAGTATGCCCCCCCGAAGCAAAATCCTGGGAAGGCGTCTAAGCGGAAGGAGCGCAATGATATACTTTCGCACGAGTACTGACTGACATGTTTTCAGCACGTAAACGCTACGTAGGCATTTAGCATTGACAAGTTGCTCAGCTGGAAAGTAAAATAAAAACGAAAACGGAATACGGAACCCAGGCACGGAGCTATGGGGGATAGGGGCTAGTCCCCCAAAAGTTTGAAAGTACGAGTATTTTTTGCGAGCGTCTCCCAAAGAATAAAGCTGAAAATTCATGAATCGCATTTGAGTGACTGTCGGAATAGACTTTAGAACGATTTTGAGCCAATCTCAAAATCTTCAAGCGCTAGCGCGCAGGACTTTTTTTTGTATAACTTGTCTACCGAACAGCTTAAGCTTGAATAAGACAGTGCATACATATGTCAAAAGTTTCTGGGTCTCTGCGCAGAATCAGAGGCGTAGCTGGCCTTCTGACATTGAGGGGGGCTAAATATTTGAAGTCGAATATCTTAACAACTGTAGTCTGTTTCAAATAAGTTTTGACATTAATTTTAAGAGTTTTTTCGTAAGTAAGCCGGCGGATTACGGTAATTATACATCAAATCTATGCTATAATCGCAATCTGTCGACTTATTGCTGGACATAGATTTCGAAATTTATGCTCAAACTTGTGTGAAACAGACTATGTTTTTGAGTTTTTCACAGCGAGATCAACGCATTTCGAAATACTCGTATTTCGAAAATTTTGGGGTACTTACTTACCCCCCCCAGAGATATGCCACTGCGCAGAATCATTTATTTTCCGTATTATTTTTTTGCAGTGTATACATATAGTTACCATTGAGTAAAAAACAGGTTAAACACAGGGTCAAGCTTAAATATAATAACATTTTAGAAATCTTTTGCGAAATCATTTAATGCAACTTTTCCACAATGACGGCCAAAATGGATAAAGATTGAAAATTTCCACCAGAAGTGCATACCCTTAAATTGAACATAAACTGCGTAATAACGTAATTTTAACACTATTTTAGCGCTTATACTAGTTTTTAGGTCATTTTTGCACAAATAAGATGATTTCAAGAGCCCCTCAGATCGGCCGTGCTTTGCATCTATGTCTACAACTGTTCAAAATGACTTTACCAATCAATGTATGTTTTTCTGATAGCACGCTGGTGACCAAGCAAAAGACACGTATATGCAGATTAAAAAATCGAAGCTTTTTTCGATTTTAAGCAGGTTCTTTATTTTTCTAGAAGCTGTCCAGAATTAAAATAGGCGTACAAGTGCGCATTAAGAGTGCAATGGTCCATCCCACGAAACAATAAGCTGAAAAATGAAGCAAAAAATGCGTAGCATGACAATTGGATAACGCACAAGTGTACACGAACACGAAGCAAATACATCGCGGAAGGTGATCAAAACGAGGATCTACAGTAATCCGCACAACGTGAACAAGAAAAACTAAGCCAATCGAGAAAAAACAAAATTGGGTAGTTTCGGTCATTTTCTTTGATTTAAATAATACATTATAATGTCAATTAAGAGTTAAGCGTAGCGTTAAGGAGTTAAGCGTAGCGTTTAAGGAGACCAGAAAAACTAACGAATGATCAAGGAGCAGCTTGCTGCTGAATCATCAAATACTCGTAGCGCTTGTAGCACACTCGAACTGGCTTGAAAAACTGCTCTTGGGGCACGGGGCATTCGTAGCTCGTGCACTGGGCGCAGTACACTATTCCGCAATTCCTGCCAAATTTAAACAATTTTTCAGTCTAGGTTACGGAATGTAAAGTAACGCTTAAAATTTGATACACGGCTGAAAAATAGAAAATGATTAAAACGATACGAACCTGCAATGATGAAGTCGCTTCATGGGCCAAAATTTCGCTCCACAGTCCGAACAATGAGTGACCGAATGATCGGGCATCCACAAAATTGGCTGACCGTTCGTTTCGCAGCGGTCGAGCAAAGCGTCCCACGATGATTCGCTAGCTCGCGAGTCGAGTGAACTCGGCTCAAAGTTGCCGTCGGCCTTATTAGAAAAAAGTTTTAAAATTTCTAATTAATTCAGAAAGTCAACTCAACATTTACGAAATGCGTGCATAGCTATGGCGTTTTAGTGTAAACCTGCGTGTATTTTCGTATGTATCTAGCATAAATTCTAGCAAAAATCGAACAAAAATAATTTTGCGTAAAGTGCCGTTCATATAGTCAGCTAAGCTTACAAGTCTATGAATAGCACGACAGAAAATAATCAAAAAAAGCGGCAAGAAAATTCTGGGAGGCAAATGGCAAAAATCGCCAAAATTTTGGGGGTCTGCAGTAGTCTATGGGGGTTTCAATTTCTGGGACGCGCTTCCCCAAAACCCCCACACCCATGCGTGACTTACACTGATTGCATCCTACCACCAATCGATAGAAAACTGCAAATTTAATTTAATTTGTTTATTTCCTTATGTATTTACATACTCTATCAATATTTTATTCAATTTTATTTTTTAATGTTTTTCCTTTTAATCGAAGAGACAACAAAAGCCGAAAATAAAAGTAGAAATAAATAGCTAAAGGAAAAAGGACTATAAAAAGCTGTTTAAAACTAGCCTTACATATTTGCGAATCGTTCGAAAATATCAAAAATACGGTTTGGGTATATGTATTAATTTACAAAATAAAGAAAATTGCCTTGAAAATACATAAATCAATGCCGTAAAGTGATAGGATGAGTTAAATTCGATAGGCTGATTTTTCATGTGGATTATAGACTAAATTTACAATTTAAAAAAATTTACTTTATTTGTTAAAAATAATTTACTATTTCGGAATTAGCCGAGACGTTCCTTCTAGCACGATACATACTATTGTCGTTGGCCCGCCGTTCCATTATTAACAAAGACGCCTTCAGCTGCTCAATTTCGGCTTGGCCGCTTTCCAAACGATTCTAAAACGAAGGACGAAGTACAAATAAAAAAATTGAATTTCAAATCCCTCAACGCATTATGATAGATTCGTCGTTTTTTTTCTAAAATCACATTTTTACTTCAAATAAATCGATATGAAATGCGAGAATAGGCTGCAAAAATAGTTAAAAGCTCGCACGACGCCAGGAATATTATGTTTAACAAAAAAAATTGGAGGCGGATAAATCGACTTCAAATTAACATTCAAAATGAAAACTAAATTAAGCTAAAATTTAGATCGAATCAATTTGGCTTTTATCTAACAATAATCTTATTCGCCTACTTCGTAACCGAGCATAATATGCTCAACGCGCCGCTGAACCGGATCAACGACGGTTTGCAGGCCATCGACGTCGAACACGATTTTTCTGTGCCCTGAATGTTTTTCGTCACTTCTTTGTCACCTGACTCCAAGGCATGCTCGCCTTTCTCGTTTCTGCATTATTATTTTAATATTTACAACACGTGTATTGATATAAAGCGTAAAAGAGCAACTTTTGTACGATCAGAAATTGATTTTTTTTCTCCAAATTTACCAAATGTTCCAAAGCAGGAAATTTAAAACAATAATGAGCAAAAGCATCATGTAGCGACTCGAAATTTGGGTGAAGGGTCCCGCTCAATTTTAGGGGTGGGGGGGTGAATAACCACCAATTTATGGCCTCAGACGGCCAACAAATGCTTAAAAAAGGCCAAAAAAATCGATTTTTTCCGAAAATCAAGGGGGCCAAAAATTTTCTGGCTTTGGGGATGAGGTGGACGTCCGATTTTGCGTGGGAGGATTCCCCATGTCCCTCCTACACGTATGAGCAAAAGTATTCATTAGTTTAAGTACCAGTGAGCAGATAATGAAAGATAAATCAGCTCTCAAAAATTATTTTGCCAAAACATCATGCGTGGAGAATATGCGCTATAAGAGTATCGCAGTCGGTGAAAACGTAGGCTAAAGTAGAGGAGATTGGAAAGTCGCAGAAAGTTACGAGAAGGACATTTTCTAACTCAGTTTAACATGGGGAGTTCATATTTGAAAGAATTAGGTGGCGGTTGGCATTATTGACCGAGTTACAGGCTGTTGAAGTTCATGTCTTTAAGGATAGGCAAAAAGTAAGCTCTGCCTTAGGGAATGTTCCAAATTAGTTTCCGAAGCGTCGGGGGACTGTGACTGAGCGGGGTTACCAACACACATGGGCGTGGGGGTTTGTGGGGGTATGCACCCCCCAGATGTTGAAATACCCCTCCCAGAAATCAAATGACCCCCCCTGTCCAGAAATTTTTTTTTGCTTTTTTAGCAATTTTTTGATGCCATTGGATAGTGCTCGATGAGAAACGTCAAAAAATTATGTTTTTTTCGCCATGCGACCACTTTTAAGACCATTTTTTGACCTTTAAAAATTTTTTCACCCCCTCAGAATTTTGGTGCTGCCCACCTATGGTTACCAATGTCTTAGGCTTTGGCTTAGTTGTGTGCATTCACATTGATGCCAGCGCGTGGGCTAAGCCTGAGATAAATGGAGCGAAAATTGCGGAGCGAGCGAAGCAAGCGGAGCAATTTTTGCTCCATTTTTGCCTTAGGTTTAGCCCATGCGCTGGCATCAATGTGAATCCGCAAGCAATTGCTGTCGCCACAAATTGAAAACTGAAATATACCCCAAACGCCATTTATTCCTTTTTTCCCTATCCTTAAGCAAGTGAACTTCAACAGCCTGTGACTCGGTCAATAATGCCGCCCGCCACCTTAATCTTTCAAATATGAACTCCCCATCCCAAAGTCAGTCAGAAAATGTCCTTTTTTGAAAATTTGACACTTTCCAGTATTCTCTATTCCGCCCAAAACGTATGTGCATAGGACGTGCGACAAAATTACGTCACATTATACTGCATATGATAAGCTAAGGTAAGTAATAAAAAAGTTGTAAAACTGTTGTTAAATCCATTTTAAATTACCAAGTTTTCTCCATACTTCACAACTTTTTTATCGCTAGACTCGAATTAATGTAAATTTGTTTTTTAAAATGCATAATTTTAAATCTATTTATATATGTATAAGTTTGCATATCGTATTCGCAAAAAAATTAAATGGCAATTGGCAAAACTAGACAAAATGTATACATTACTATCGCTACGTTTCACAAAGAAATTGATGGGCGAACGACGCGGTTTAAACAAATTTTTGTTGAAATCCATTCGATCCAGATTAAACGAAATACATTAAAATTAAATCCGGAAAAAATCATTATTATAGATTGATTTGCATATTCGGAATATAATTATTTATTCAATAGATCAAAAGATTTCTGGGCACACGACAAAGTGAAAAAATGGCTCTGCCAAGCGCATGCCGAGATCGTAGGCAAGTGTAATGGATCAAAGTTTAGCTTCAGGAAGACATGTTGATCCCGAAGTTGGTCGTCCCCCCATCTCCCCTAAAGTAAGAAAATTATCGACCTCGCCCCCAATTTGAAAAAGCCGTTTTTAGGTGTTTTTGACGGTCTTTGGCTAAAAATTGGAGGTCATTCACCCCGCCCCTTCCCTAAGAATGGCCGGGGAACCGCGTCACGAAATTTTGAGCCGTTACATGCATAGGTTTAGGCAATCGATAATTTTATTGAGGGACCCTTTAATACCGGTCAAAAACAGCAAACACTAGGCAAAAAAGTAAGAAATTAGTGTACACGTCAGCGGCATCTAGCGTCGCGTGTACTTTTGCCGTCGCATCGCCGCAAGACGCCTTCATCAGCGGCACGTCGAAAAACAAATCAACGTTGGGCGCTGATATGGCCGTCGTGTCGGCGTGATAACGCAAAGTCGATTCGACATCGGCCGCCGCCGCCCACGCCGCGCCATTGATCAACGAGTCAACGTCGCGCATCGCCAAACGCCGCTTTGATTCCCTGGTCGAACATTGCAAACAAGACGTTGTAACGTCGCGCGTCGGCTAAAAGTAACACTATGTATAATTTATAAAGCTGCGTTAAATAAAATCAGCTTCGCAATCATAGGTGGGCAGCAGGGTAGGGGTGCAAGGTTTTTTAAAGGACAAAGAATGGTCTTAAAAATAGTGGAATGAAGAAAAACATCATTTTTCAACGTTTCTCATCGAGCACTATCCATTGGCATCAAAAAATTGGGAAAAATTACCGAAAATTGAATTCTCATCGTATTTCGATTTCTGGAAGGGGGTTTTCGGCCTGATGCGGGAGGGGTGCACGCCCCAAACCCCCACGCCCATGCGTGACTAGCACTGATTGCATCCTACCACCAATTGTTAAAAAACTAGCAAACTTAATTTTATTTTTTATTTCCTTATGTATTTACATATTCTGTTATTATTTTATTCATTTTTATTTTTTAATGTTTTTCATTTTAATCAAAGAGACGACAAAAGCCGAATCCAAAACAAGCCCGATTTAAATTAGATAATTAGTTAATTTGCAACAAAATTTTGAAAACATGTTCCCGATTGGGAACGTTGGCCACTATGCATCCGGGGAAATATTGTACCACACTATTAAGCTCAGTACAATAATAAGACAAATTAACAATATAAATATCAGTAAGTGTGGATAGCGCTTACCTAGTTGGATTACCACAGATCTATAACAACGCAGCCAAAATCATGTTTATTTGTCTATTTTTCAGCAAAAAAGAACGTCAAGTAGGGTAACTTTTAGAAAGGGTTAAAATTATTCTGGGTATTCAAGGTTTTTTAAAATGTATATTAAATGGTTAAAAAAGCGGGGTGCTAAGTTTTAGAAAAGTGGGACCAGTATTAATAGAGGTCTCGAAATTCATTTTGACATTACTTAGAATTTCAGCCTGCTTTGGTTGATTTGGCATCGATTAAAGTTTCAATTTAAAAATTCGCATGGCTTTACATAATATTGAGAAATCAAGATTTCATAGAAAAAGATCAGTATATTCGTCATCAGCATAAGAGAAACAATCAAAAATGTGTTATTAAAAATACAGTTATCAATCATACAGCAAATAAAATCCGTACCGAGCTTGATTACAGAAAGAAATTAATAAAAATCAGGTATAACTGCAAAAAATAGTGCAGTGTATGTGTTTAAATTGTACTTATGTACACATACGAGTGCAGCAAAAACTCGATTACGTAATTTTAATAGCAAACTGGCTTAAAAATTCTGTACGAAACAAGTGCATACCTTTTTATTCATCATTGGCCGAATTCGGCCGACTGGTCATATGGCTAGAAAGCTCGACCAAATAAGCCAACGATTCCTAAATTAGAACGTAAACATAAACATTCAACATAATTTTAATTAATAATCATTTTTATTGTATTAAGTTTGATCAGTATAGGTACTTGTTTTAATGTCGATTATGCTAGGCTCCAAAACTTTAAATTCTGTCATTCACAGGCAAGCGTAATCACTTTGTTGGGTCTAAATGTACAACTTACAAAATAAAAAAATGATAAATAACAAGTCATACTTTTTGTGCCTGTAAAAATTGCACTAGGATGCGGCAGGATGTTTCAGACGACAAGGAGTGCTTCGACCTAAGAAACTCCAACAACGCTGTGGATAATTGCCCAGCTTTCTCAAACTCTCTGTTTCGAAATGGCTTCGATTATGATTCTTTGATTCGTATTTATCAAAGTGATTGTTGAGTCTTAAACAAGAATTTAAATAATAAAATAATCGTACAAATGAGACAGCAGAGGCTTGTGTCGTAATTTCACATTAAGATATATATAATTCAATGATAATTATTGGACAGTGATAATCAAAATTAATTACAACTTATAGCAATCGCTATAATTAGTAAACATTCTCGATGACTACGAATTTAGGTACTGGTAATATGCTCGTAGTATACAAATATATAAATAGACGAATCACTTGCCCAAGTCCACGAAGCTCATGTTTAGAAGGATGGGCCCATCACTTGATGTTCTACAAATAACTAATAACAAAAAAAAACTGAACGCGTTGCCGATTCGTTTGCGTATTTATGTATTTCATGCAAATTTTTACAAGTACGCAGTCCGATACCTACCTTAATTTTTCCAATAAATAAAATGATACAAGATATTGAACAATAAATCTTTGTATGAAGAACAGTCTTTGTTTACTTTTATACGGAATCGAAACCAAAAAATTGACTGAGATACTAATCAAACGAAATCTAACGCATCGCAAAAAGTCTTTAGTGGTCTTGCGGACCGGGCCTGATGTGATAAGAAGATCCTTACCAACAAATATTTTTAATAATAATAATTTAAAATTTGGGCAAAAGTTAAATTCCACGTCGTTTTCACTCAAATTGAAGAATTTGGTCAGTTTCTTGAAGATTCAGTCCGGCCACGTACTGAGCATGGAAGGGTCTAAACAATAACTTCCCCTAATTTTAACATATATTACGTAGTTTTTAACGTTGAGTCTAATGATGCAAATTATTCTTCTTGAAAACGAATATTTGTCGCGCAAAGTTTCAATAAAACATGGTGTGCTAAGAAATGGTTGAAAACTGACGAATCGGCCTCAGAATGTCACAACATTTTACCGTTCATAAATGTGAGCAATCTTATATACTGCATCATGGCGTTGACTGTTATCAGGGGCTTATTCGTGCAGACACTAAATTGAGAAAATGACAACTTTTAACGAGAAGAACGTCATGAGCTGAAAAATTATGAAATTTGTGAGATTGTGGCAAGCAATGTCAAGATCTTTTATCATCAATTTGAAAAAAATCCGAACTGCATTTCGTATTGTAATTATTTTGTCAAAAATTATTCGTGAGTTTTATTTAAAAAAATTTTACTTTTTGAGTTACACATGTTCTCAAAGTGCTTAGTACGCTGAGGATTAATCGAAATCACACTATATTGACTAAGATATTTTATTATTAAAATTCCTTGATACATTCGAAAATAAATTAATAACTAGCTCGTCATTTACACTTTGTTACCTTATTGAGTGTTATCGGAGGATGTTTAGGAAAAGATGTAATGCCTACTGGTTGAGCAACATACGTTTCAATTGAATGTGGAAAAATTTCGAAATTTTGAAATTGGAACAATTTTGAGTCAGCACGTCAATGTGTGTAATGTTTGTCTCTATCCTGGTAATTTTATACATTTGGGTCGTCGTTCGTGACGAACAGATTGGGCTTGGGGTCTGGTGGACCCCTCGAGAATTAGGCGAACCCTCCAACTCAAATTCGATATACAGCCTAGAATCGAATTACTGGTCTATTTTTCTTTATTTTTACCATTACATTTTATACTTTTTTACTTGATAAGAAAAATACCATCTTTTATTAAAGGATTTTAGAGAATATCTTGACATTTTAAGTCAAAAAAATCTAATCGTTATCATTACTCAGCACACCATATTATCTTCAAATATGCGTAACTCAAAAAGTGGTCTTCTGATTTTTTGAATCTTTTCATAAAGATCCCTCATAATTTTTGACAGCATGTTACAAATGTGAACTGAGAACCACATTTTTAGAAAAGTAAAAAATTTCTTGAAACTGCCTGTCAAAATCTTACAAATTTCATAATTGTTCAGCTCACCACGTCCTCGTTAATGTTCTTTTATTTAAAGAGTGGTGATCTTTAAATACAATTTTTTATGTATGTTTAAGCCCCTGATAACAGCCAGCGCCACGATTCAGCATAAAAGATCGCCTAAATTTATCAATGGTAAAATGTTGTGATATTCTAAAGCTAACTCGTCAAATTTTAGACAGCATACTGTGTTACATAAAAACGTCTGTTGCTCAAAAAGTGGTCTTTTATTTATTTTTAAGTCTCTATGATAAGCTATAAAACATTATAATAATATGAACGAGAGCCGCATATGGTAATTGCGCTATACTACTGGAAATTGTCTAAAAAATTTAGGTCAAAATTAATAACGTAACATGCTTCTACTCACATCTGAAAACAACGAAGGGATTATATTGATTTAAATTAGTTTTGCAAATGTAAAAATTATTCGTCTCTCAAATACAAACAACTATTTTTGAATTTGATTACCGTGATCTTGAGTTACCATTAAACATGCTGAAGCTTGCAAAATTTGTTAAGATGGTGATTTTTATACTTTACACTCACTTTACACAACGTATACTTGTTTCCAAGAAAAATAAATTCCACAGCGTCAAAAATTTCACAATGTATGTTAAAATCAGGGGAG
>JAVLUZ010000710.1:0-32500 GCA_036768485.1 Mermis nigrescens
TAATAGTAAGCGCACCTGCTATTATATGAATGCTGTCCTTAGTTTAATGTGCCCCTTGAATACAATTTCTTGGCCGAAAAGTAGTCCAAACTCAATATAAGAACATGAAGTATTATTTATATGGATAAAATGCCAAAAAAAGACAATTGATGAAGTAATTGAGATTGAAATTGTAAAAATATTTCTTCATTTTGTCCAGTAATGAGAGAAATTTGATGCTTTTTGGGTAAAATAAATGAAAAGAGTTATAGACAGCGAGCTCCCTCTAATAGTACGCACCCTCTACTAGACAGCGCATCTTCCACATCTTCCACCTGAAAAAAGTTATAGACAGCGCGCTGTTTATTAGAATAAATACGGTATATGTGAGACATACTATGAAAAAATCCATCTTGGTATTGCCGTATACGTAGATTTAGACAAGTACTACAAATGCAGTCAATTAAATCAACTTTGTTATACTGTATGGAAAAAAACATACGTAACGAACACTGTTGCCAGATGCAGGAGAATTCTCCTGAATTCAGGAGAATCTAAAATTTTCAGGAGCAGGAGCAGGAGAATGGGCTTTTCAGGAGAAATTTCAGGAGAAGTTATAAACATGCAGGAGAATGCAGGAGAATTTTAAAATGTCAGGAGAATTCAGGAGAATCCTGAAAATCTAGGAGAATTCAGGAGAATTTTCAAAACTTAAACATCAAGTTATAATGATTATCATACATTAACCTTCTTACTGTACTTACTGTAGTTAGTCAGTTGTTTCACATTAAGAATTTATTTCGTTCATAGTTAAGACCTAAGTGTTAAGTTATAACTATATCCAAATAAGTTTCGTGCTTCCGTAGTAAATCATTCATTCATTCATTTATTTATTCACTTAATATCACGAAGTGCAGAAATACATAGCTTTACACACCGTCTAATTGTTTTTATCAGTTTCATAGACGATTGCAAACACCGTTTTTCCACTTTTTGGTCTATTTGTCAACCGAAATTTTGGGAAATGGAAAAAATTTTGGGCTTGGTTGGCATTTGTGGAAACTTTTTGTAATGTTAAAAATGCGTTTTAGAGAGTTAAAACTTCAAAAATTTTTCGGCGCTCTGCATAGGCGTAGCCGGGATTTTCGCTAGAGTGGGAATTCTAAAAAAATTTTTTCGTCTAAAAAACTCGTAAAAACGCGCAGGGCCGTTAAATAACGTGTTTTTTGGGCTTTTCACATCATCCTGCACGATTTAAGCCATTAAAAAATTAAATTTTCTCTAAATTTTTTTCATGTTTTTGACGGAAAAAATGCTTCTTATGCGCGCGAAGCGCTAATTTTTTGATTTTCCACCAATAAAACGGTAGAAACTGCCAAATAATAGAATAAACCGGCGCGAAGCACCGAATTTTTCGATTTTAATCCTTAAGCCGCGCCGCGCCAATTGCAGCATTTTTATCGATAATCTGGTCTAGAACTTCACTACGATTGAAAATCCTTATCTTCTGCACGGATTCAGTTAGTTTTTGTAATGCAAAAATGCGTTTTAGAGAAGTGAAACTACAAAAATTTTTTGGCGCTTCGCGCCGAATTGATTTAATTCTTCTTTGTTATTAATATTTGAGCCGCGCCGCGTCAACTGCAGCATTTTTCTCGACAATTTGATCTTAGAACTTTACTACGATTGAAAATCCTTATTTTCTGCACGGATTCAGTTAGTTTTTTAATGCAAAAATGCGTTTTAGAGAAGTGAAAACTACAAAAATTTTTCGCGGAATTGATTTAATTTTTTTTGTCATTAATATTTGAGCCGCGCCGCGCATTCAAGTGCAGCATTTTTATCGAAAATTTGATCTCAGAACTTTACTATCGATTGAAAATCCTTATCTTCTGCACGGATTCGGTTAGTTTTTGTAGATGCAAAAAATGCGTTTCAGAGAGAGTGAAACTACAAAAAATTTTCGGCGCTTCGCGCCAAATTGATTTAATTCTTACTTGTTATTGTTGTTTAAGCCGCGCTGGCGCCGATTGCAGCATTTTTTATCGAGGAGTTTTTGAAGAATATGGTGTGAGCCGATTTTGCGCCATTCGCGCAGAGCACTGCCATACAATTGCGCCAGAAACGATACTTTGTGTCACTAAAAGACGCGGAAAAATAATAATAAACCAAAATCCATACAAAAGCCACAGAGTTACGGTTCTTCAAACATCATACTTCGACATTTCTCACTATTTTGATGCCACTTTAAGGAATTTTAGCAGTTTATCAAAGGTTTCCAATTTTTACTAATTAATATTTTCCTGCCATTTTCAAAGGTCGCAGATTACAAAAAATTAAGTTATACTGCGTAAAAACTAGAGCTGTGCCGGGGCCGCCTTTTTTGCCGGGGCCGGGGCCGGGGGCCTAGGCCCCGGTGCCGGGGCCGGGACCTGGCCGGGGCCAATAATAGCGTGCTTTACCATGCTCATAGTACGACCCTGCCCTACCCCTTATATGTACCTATGCATATATTCTTGCTTGTAGATATGCACGTCAAGCGTTAATATTTGTTGGGATTACAAGATATAACAGAACATGGGCATTGGGGGATCTAGACCCCCCATAATTCACATTTCCCCCCAGAAAAAATCCGCTAGACCCCCCAGAAATTGATTTTCAGAATTTTTTCTGTTTTTCTGCGGTTTTTTTATGCTAATGGATAGCTCTCATTGAGAAACGCGAGAAAAGGGTGTTTTTTCGCTCTACCATATATTATCAGGCACTTTTTGAATTTTGGACTCCCTAGAATTTGAGCTGCCCATGTATGGATTTAACTCCTCTGACTTGGATGCGTTTTTCAATGTGCTTTACTTTGTACTTTTGAAGGCTTACTATTCTATTTGTTCTGATAGACGTAGCTGTCTGCTACCAAGCAAGCTGGAATTGCTCGTCTATATGAATTGCAATTTAAAATATGTCAATTTTGATTATTAATTAGAAATTTGCACCAATCTGACATAGTGAAATAAAGATTTGAATTAGCAAGATCTGTGGTTTGCTTGAAATTGAGTTTGAAGGTAAATCTGCCCAAAACATTATCAATTTTCTCTATTATAATCAACTCTAACATTGGCCCCGGCCCCGTGCCGGGAGCCTACCCCCGCCCGGGGCCGGAGCCTAGGCCCCGGCGCCGGGGCCGGGGCCGGGGCCTGGCCCCGGCACAGCTCTAGTAAAAACCATGATTAAAGAAAATTTTTTTTGTAATTTTTCGCCCAAATTTTCAAGAAATTTTTTTTTAATTTCACTATTTTTAACATTGTTTACATCCAGTTAAAGATTTCTACTTAAATACGATTCAAACAGCATTTTTGGATTATCTTAAAGTTCCAACCATTTGAAGATTCAAACAGTGGAATGCAGAATAACATGTACCCAACTTAGGTCGACCTTAGCATCTATACATCGACCTAAGCATCTATACATCGACCTAAGCATCTATACATTGACCTAAGCATCTATACCTCGACCTAAGCGGGAGCGATCCTCGACCTAAGCAGCCGAAAACACCTTCTCAGATAAACTGAGCCTAAGCCTAAGCGTCATTTAAGCATAAACTTGAATTTTCACATTATCTAGACAAAAAGAACATGCAAAAAATTGTTTTTTTTTTCAAATTTAAAAATTTTCGAACAAATTTTTTTTTCCGTGAAATAAAAGTTATTTTTTTGTAATCAGCGACCTCGAAAATGTCAGATACATATGTTTTCAGCCTGAATTCGGAACATTTTTGGTAAACTGTAAAATACCTCACTTTAATGTAGCTATATCCTGAGGTAACTCTATCTTCACCAATATTGGTCCGTTTTTCATAAAATTTTTTTCCGCACTTTCTTTATGCATGTCCTCCTCATTTCAATCAATATCGTTCCTTTCCCCGTACATCTGCAACTTTTCCGTCTCACACCATATAGTAAAGTTTAGCCTTTATCGATAATCTGGTCCTAGAACTTCACTATAATTGAAGAATCCTTACCTTCTGCACAGTTTTTGAAATGCAAAAATGATTTAAAGAGCTGAAATTTAAAATTTTCTGAGAGCACTTCTGCGCCATTTGATAAATTATAATTTTAATTGTGAAAAACGACTTCAGAATTGGCTAAAATGCTTTTTTGAAGGAAGGAAATTCAAGTTTCAACATAAATAACGTTACTGATTGTGATATTCTTGTAGAGCATGAAATTTTTATACAAAAAGTGCATCAAACACCGCTATTGCATGTGTACATAAAATTTTCCACTGAAAAACACTGATTTTTCAACACAGGCGCTCTATTTCAAACGTTTTTAAATCTCCCATCGGAAAAAGTGGAAAAAAATTTTGGGTTCGGTCTAGTGATCAACCAGGGCGACTTTTTTGGCCAAAGCTGGGTTGGTACCGGGGGCTGGAAAAAAAATCCCCGGCCCCGGCTGGGGCTGGCCGGGGTGAGACAAGGAAAATATTATTGCATGACGCATACTTGGGGTGGGCATAGGAAAAGAAATAATGAGCGACTGCTCCATTCAGTAGTAAATGGCAAGCGCAAAGTTAGGTGCGCCTTTTCATATCAAGTTTTATTACTATTTCTGTCACAAGAAACAAATTTAGTCCAGTTTTTCATTGTCTGAATCATCAATAAAGTCTATGTCGCTGCTATTAGCACACTCTATATCATTTGAATCTTCGCTACTGCTACTGCTGCTGTAGCGATTGGATGCAATAGGTATTGGATGTAATAAATGAGACATCACATATTCCCATGAGAAGGAGAGGGTATTACCCCCTCAGGGTCCAAGACACAAGTCACTGTCAGACGATTTTTGGTGAAAACCTTTTGAATTTTTTTGAACTTAATTTTTTAGTACGGCAAAAGTGTACCTACCTAACTGTTAGAATTTCACGAAGTGATACATTATTTTAGAATGTGAGCGTAGAGTAAATAGATAAACTATCACTATAAAACATGCATGTAATCACTTAAAATTTTATTAGGGTCCCTCAGTATACATATAATGGCTTGAAATCTAGGGTAGGGGTCCCTCGCCATTTTTGTAAGGAAGGGGTTAGCGACTAGATCAAAAATGATAAAAACATAAAAAAGCCAAAAAAGTGCAGGTTTTCGCCAAAAATGGGGGAGGGTGGTCAAATATTTTCTGACTTTCAAGGAAGTTCGAGGCTTCAAAGCGTGGGTGGGAGATGGCCCAAATCCCCTGTCACATGTATATTTCTCGGCCATTTCCAAAGGAAGGGGTAAGCGGCTCCATTTTGCAGCCGCTTACCCCTGAAAATCTTTAAAATGGTAGAATTTGCAATAAGGAATTCTACACCTTTTGACAGTTTTTGTTCTTCAAAAATCTTTGTACATGTAAAAAGACAGTCCTGAAACGTCTTTGTACATCAGCAAAAATCCTCGTCGAATACAAAAAGACCGTGCTCCTAAAATGTGATAATTCGGCCTGAATTTAGTTGATAATAAATATTAGTTTGGCGCGAAGTGCCGAAACTTTTATGAGCTTTTGATGGAATTCACACATGAAACTCGACTGAGAAAGCTAAAACAACTTGTAGTACAAAATCAGAAATATTGTAAAGATTGTAATATGCGAATTAAATCTTGTAATAAACAACACTGCGCTTAGAATGGGAAAATGGAAAAATGTCGAATATTCAGAAACCCAAAAAGTAGCCAAATACACTACTAAAGGTCGAAAAACTATGTTCTACCACACTGAAATCGTTACTAGTACCATATTAAAGTATACAAAAATTTTCATGTACAAAACAGTGTTTTTTGTATTCGCCAAAGATTTTTCCGATGTACGAAGACTTTTCAGGACTATCTTTGTACATGTACAAAGATTTTTGGGAAGATAAAAACTGTAAAAAGGTGTAAAATTCCAAGAAATTTTCGGCGCTTCGCTCCGATATGAAAAATTGTCTGTCCTATATATCTTTAAAATGGCAAAATTTGTATTTAGAATGGAAAAATGTCAAATTTTTAGGCGCTTCGCGCCGTTTTGAGACAATTTTAGTAATTTTTGGCGTTAGAAACCCAGAAATTAGCTAAAATATACAATCAAAAGTCAAAATACCCTGTTTTACCACACTAAAATCGCTACTGTACCATATTATAATAACCAAAAATTTGTGTACAAAATGTACAAAGACTTTTAGGGTACCATCTTTGTACATGCACAAACGGACCGTGTACAAAAAAACACTGGTACAAAATGTACAAAGACTTTTGGGTACCATCTTTGTTCATGTAGATACAAAGGTACGTTGTACAAAAGAACACTGTCACATACTGATAGTAGGTATGCAAAAATGTGTATGTTTAAAAATATATTTGAATAATATTGCTACAAAATTTGTTAGCTCATACAAAAACCTTTTCAGAGATCTTTGTACAAGCACAAGAAGCTCGTACATTAAAATAGAGTCGGCTAATAATAGTCCACCACTTAATTTGCTGGTCCTCCAATTTGCGATTTCACCCCTACCTCAACTCTGGACCTTAGGAAACTATAGGAGACATATTTAGTTTATCGGATCAGACGCAATTCTGCGGCATAGTTTACACTCGCCTATAAGGCCTATAATTAACCTCCGTCGTAATAACTATTACACAAGAAACGCGTTTTAAAGCATGCGGTTCCCATTCAATTAAATGTAAAAGTGTTTTCTGTAAAAATAGGTTGTTGAAAACATACAATTCAACTAGAAATAGAACGTATTTGTCAACTCTAAATCTTTTAGCCATAGCCATGAATGAATGAGTTAAAAGTAGCATTTAGTTTAAGTAAGTTAAGTGGAGGAATCGAAAACATGCAGATTTTCCAGAACATTTATTCAGTAAAAGCTCATTTATACACAGTAGCAAAGTTATAACAAGGATTAAGTAAGTATACATATGGTCTAATCAGTACAGCTCTCAAAATTAACACTTGCTCATTGATAAATAAGTGCCAGTATCAAAGCCTGTACAAAGTACAAATTACACTAAATTTTTCCCCGGCCCCGGCCATTTTTTGACCTTGCCCGGCCATTTTTTGACCTTGCCTCGGCCGGGGATGCTTAAAAATGGCCGGGGATTGCCGGGGCCGAGGCCCCGGTCGATCACTAGTTCGGTCTATAATGTCAACCAAATCGCTGGGAAAAAACGGTGTTTGCAAAGCGCCTATAAACATTTTTTTTGATATATTTCAAAACGTAAGGATTTGCTTGCTACTGAAGTACATACAATTAGTAATAAAGTATTATTTATTTTTTCAGAAGACATTGCAAACAGGGCTCTTTTCAGAAATTTTTGATGATGTAAGTGCAACTGAAAATTGGCGGTCACTGTTTTAAGCACAGAAACTGTTTTTTCGAATAATGTGTATTGTAAACAATGCGACCTCTTTAGCTTAGGCCCTTGAGCAGTATATCCTGATGAAGATCAGGAATCTGTTATTAAATGTTTGTCAGCTGTTGACGTTGAATAAAATGTTATACTTTGTGGTGCAGCATTAGTCTTCCATTATTTTTGCATCTGCCTGTATAATGCAGATATGCTCCACGAGCTTTTTGTGAGAGAATTAATGTTCATTATTTAGCCTTGAGTGTCCTTAGGGTTAACAGGCAAGAGATCAGAATAAAATAGTTGGGTGAACCAAGGTAAATTGGCCTGAGCATGCTTGATATGCATGTGTACATACAATTGTTGATCTGCTGTACAACCTTTCCTGCAAAATATGAGCCAGGAGAATTTTCAGGAGAATCAAAATATTTTCAGGAGAATTGCAGGAGAATTTTCCCCAATTTTACCTCTGTGCAGGAGAATCTGAATTCTGGGACCTGGCAACACTGGTTCTGTCTTGTGTTGTGCTTCCCCTCTGTCCTCCCAGCCAGGGTTGCCAAGTTGGGGGTTCCCCACATTTTGGAGGCTTTTTGAGGCCATTGGAGGCATTTTTTAGCGATCTGGGTTTTTATGCGTCTATGCTTAACCATTCGTTGGGGGTTTTAGGCAGTTTGAGGTTAAAATTGGGTTTGTCTGACAAGAGCACTTGACGACCCTGCTCCCAGCGTTGGCTTGTCAGATTTTTATAGGTAAAACTGTCAATGTTTATGCCGCGCCGCGCCGATTGCAGCACTTTTGTCGTCTATTTGCTCTATTACTTTACTATATTTGGAAATCCTCATCTGCACGGTTTTGGACTATTTTGTAATGCAAAAATACGTTTTAGAGAGCTAAAATCTCAAAATTTTCGGATTAATTTATAATTTTATCATACTTGTTATCAGGCCCGCATCCAGGATTTTTTTCGAGGTGGGGCAGGCATGACCGAAATTATTCAAAACAAGGGGGACCAGGGGATAAATTTTAATTTGCAGATTTTGCCACCCGTATAATAAGCTAAGATACGATGAGAATCCAATGGAAACCATCTTTTTTAGGGCTGGGTGGGGGTCTGAGGTCGCGCGCTCAAGCGCGACCCAGCGGGGTCAGCGGACAGAGCCCCGGAATATTTTGTGAAAAGAGTACCCAAATTTTGTCGATTTAGAGTCGTAACCTTAAAATTTTTACAAAATCAGCTGAAGCACGGTTCTGAATTTATCCTGAAATTGGTCAAAGTTCATCAACAAATTCATAATTATCGCCAGAAAATTGCTGTCATTCTTGCTTCTTGAATAAATCTCATTTTCTGCATGAAACCTGCGAAGAACAGAATACATATAGATGCAAAATACGCTTTAGGCCGTATAAAGACTAAAAATGGAGTGTCTAAATCGCGCGCTTGGGACGAAATAAATTATAATTCAAGCCTGAAATTTTTTTTGATTTTTGGTTCTAAAATGAGGAAGTAGAGGGAAAAAACATCCTCATATTTCGTTTGGGGGGGCACGTGCCTCCTACCCTTCCTGGGTACGGGCCTGCTTGTTATTGATGTTGAGGCCGCGCCAGATTTGAACAATTTTTGACTGAACTTTAGAATAAGTTTCAACCGGAAAATTCACATTTCGATACGAATTCAATTTAAACGGCTTTCAAGTTGTAGGGCTCCTTAATAGAAAGCGCGGAAAAGATATTTTATCAAAATCAACCCAGTATTTAAGGAGACTACTACAGGATTTCAAATGTTGCATTTTTTAATGCTAAAGTGTAAGCAGTTTTTACACTAATTCCTAATTCTCCATCTTTATCTCATAATTCTTAGGCTTAGTTTATATATATATGTTGTAAGCCTTAAACATGCTCTGGTCGATATACTTTCGATTAGGACGACTTACTCTCTTAGGGTTAGGACGACTTACTCATCATATTTTCGCTCAGGACGACAAACAAGCAGAAACAAATATTTTCGCAAAATTATTTCTATAGTCGTGCTCAGTGTGTCGAATACCTATGCCCTAAAAGGAAATTCTTCGTAGGAAAACTGGAAAACTTCCTCAGCTTCTTTATCGCCTACTTCTGCAAATGTGTCGAAAGTGGGATATTTTTATGCAAACCTTGAATTTTCCGTGAATTAGGTGTTGGTTTTCAATCAAAATTTCTTCCACGCTTTGTTTTAAAGTTAACTAGCTGGAAAATTTGTTTCTAGAACGTGCTGACTCCCAATTTGTATAATGCAAAAATGCGTTTTAATATTTTTTTATTGTCAAAAGCGACTATCAGAAATTAGCTAAAATGCTCCAATGAAGGAAGGAAACTCAAGTTTTAACAGAAATGACGTATTCCTGATCGTGATATTCATAGTAGAGCGCAAAATTTTTATGCACAAAGTGTACTAACCACCGCAGGCGCCATTACATGTGTACTTACATAGGGTTTTTCACTATGAAACACTGATTTTTTAACACGGGCACTCTATTTGTGAATGATTTTAGACCCTTCAAAAATGTGGAAAATGTGGGAAAAAATTTTGGGTCTGTTCTATAATATCAACCAAATCGCTGGTAAAAACGGTGAGTTGCCAGGTGTGACGGTTTCCCGTTAAATTTACGGTTTTTAGGATTCGTTGACGGGAAGGGATTTTGACGCTGTTTGTGATATTTTTTACTTCTTTTGACAAATTTCACGGATTTTCTTGGTAAATGACGTTTTGGGAAGCATTTTTTCACATTTTCGATGAAAAATTTTGAATTTCATAACTAATGCTACTTTGTCTTTAGGTGCGCATTTTGGGCACTGCAGACTTGTTATATATAACTTTACTTTAAATGACGTAATATTGCCCATTTAAGTATAGTCTGTTCCATTCTAAACAGCCCATTTTTTGCTGAAGTGTTATTCCTGTAATAGATTTTCACTGCGTTAATGACATATTAAATTATGTTCTCGTGGCAGCTGTTTGCTCTAAACTCTTCTTATTAATGTTTAATGTATTTTGCTTAAGATGTGGCGCATCACAGACTGCTACAACAACCTAGCCTGTGAAATATTTTGCTACAGTAATAAGTCGTAAAGTGAAACTGGGCGGTTTGGAATGGAACAGTCTGTAGGAATAAGTTATTTTAACAAGCAAGTTAATAATTTTTGAACAATCTCATGTGTACCTATCACGGTTTTTTTAGCATTATGATAATAAAAGGTGTTCCATGCTAGTGAAAATTTAGGCCGTTAGCACGACGTGCTAACGGATATCAAGACCTATTTGAGTAAAAATATTGTAATTTTGACGTATTTTTGACGCAAAAATCTCAAAAATTTTTCGGCGAGTAGCATAATTACTGTTTATATAGCCTCTAGCGCGCGATCTAAGCACTCCACACTCAATTGTACAATCTAAAACGTTATTCATTTATCTTGCTTATTTGTTTAAGGATTTCTAGCAGAAAACAATTTTCTTATGATCACTTCTTACTAATTCTTGTTGTTTGAAAAGCAAATTAGCTTCTTTATATTTATTTATCATTCAATTTATAAGCGCAGTGGCGTCTTTTATCAAATTAAATTAATATCTGGCAATCAAATTATTTGTGATGTTGTAGATGAAGGTATTAGCTTCCTGTGTCTATTGAGCTTTAGGAAGACAATAATTAAGATTTAGCATAATTTTCCGATTCAAGTGTATAAATCCAGTTGTACCGGTAAAAACAACTGTATTAAAAAGAAAAGGATATGCATCAATCAATGACATCATAGCTATCATACAGGTAAAAAACTACATATCGTGCTAATGGAAAAAATTTCCAATAGCACTAATGCTAATTGGGGGGTCGTGCTGAAAATGCTGAGGCCTATCTGTACCTACCTGTCCTATTATTTTATTTATTCGTCAGTAAATTGGCTAATCAAGCAACCAACCAATATGTTGAAACCCGCCTTTGTGCGTTAGATGTACATATCATACTAAAAACTGGCAGACTACCATGAAAATAAATTTTGTATGCAAAGCAAAGAAACTATTTGTTTGTAGTCAGAGATTTTACAAAGTCTTACACTTACAGACAGTCAGTAAACTCTGAAAAACAAAAACTTTCGCGCATAAGGCTAATTTTTGGGTTGTGCCACGCTGAAAAAATCAGTGGTGATTTTTCAAAGGTCAAAAAATGGCCTTAAAAATGGTGGTATGGCGGAAAAACACCATTTTTCAACGTTTCTCATCGAGCACTATCCATTGGCATCAGAAAATTGCGAGAAAAAACGAAAAGAATTTCGAAAATTGAATTCTGGGGGGGGGGGGGTGTATTTTGGTTTCTGGAGGTGTATTTTGATTTCTGGGGGTGCATACCCCCAAATTCCCCACGCCCAGGTATGGTGGTGAAACAATCATCTAAAATTACTCTTACCCTATTACTACCTACATATGACTAGGATCAGTGGAATTATTTAATAACCTAATATGCATTACCTATTTATTGTAATTAGTGCTGCTTGTCCGCATGCTCCGTAAACCTAATCCGTATTTTTTTATTTACGTCTCGCGGGAGAAAATTGTTATCCTGTGCTGATAAAGCGCTTAATAGCATTTTTTCTTTTACAAATTGCTGTTTTCATAAGCAATTTGAATAAATTCATGAACCTAATGTGAAAAATTTTAGAGAAAATATTGCTCGGGTAGTTGCTCATTTATTAGGCCTGAAACGAAAATGAGAGATCATTGAGTTAAAAATTGTAATTGATAATTCCCTGTCTCAGTTTACTGACCGCCAGTAAGTTTGTTTTTAGGCTATCCTGATTATTTTCAATCTTAAACTAAAATTGCGCTTCTTTCTCTTAATTTTCGAAACGGCTTCCTTTTCTTCTCAATTTTGGAACCACTTTTCAGAGTTTCACATGCAGCAGATTCGCTTTTCTGGGACTAACTAGGAATTGGATGACTGAAAAATATCTATTAACTACGTACAGATTAATAAGAACTTGTCTAAATTTATTGCTAATTTTTTTGTGAATAATTTTTACATGCGCCGTTACCGACTACCGTTATAATTTATAACATTATTTTTGCAGCTTGATTGATTTATTCTACCGTAAGTGTTTAGTTAGACAACGATAATTTGTGTGGCGCTGTAGGCTTAATCGATTGAACTAATCTCATCAAAAAATGGTAAGCTGTATATTCTAATGTATAATTCAGATATTGTCTTAGACGAGAAGTCCATAGCTTTTATAATTGACAAAGATTTTTCCGATGTACAAAGACTTTTCAGGACTGTCTTTGTAAATGTGCAAAGATTTATGGCAGAAATTGCATTTCAAAAGGAAAAATGTAAAATTTTTCGGCGCATCGCGCCGTTTTAAGACGATTCTTAGTTATTTTTGCCCTTAGAGACCCAGAAATTAGCTGAAATACACTACAAAAAGTCAAAAACTCTGTTTTATCACACTAAAATCGCTACTGTACCATATTATAGTACCCAAAAATTTGTGTGTACAAAATGTAGAAAGATTTTAGGGAAGACAAAAACTGTAAAAAGGTGTAAATTATCCAGCGCCGTAATGAGTAATTATTTGTCCTGCATATCTTTAGAATGGCAGAATTTGCATTTAGAATGGAAAAGTGTGATATTTTTCGGCGCTTCGCGCCGTTTTGAGACAATTTTTAGTAATTTTTGGCGTCAGAAACCCAGAAATTAGCTAAAATACACTACCAAAGATCGAAAACCCTGTTTTACCAACTAAAATTGCTACTGTACTATATTATAGTACACAAAAATTTGCATGCACGTACAAAATGTACAAAGAATTTTGGGGACCATCTTTGTACATATACAAGCGGACCTTGTACCAAAAAACACTGTGCAGATGTAGAAGTATTTAGTATTTATCTAAGCACTGAGGAGATAAGTGTTAAATAGTTAGCTGTTAGCATATCACGATATCTACTATAATCTCTCAATTTTTCATTCATGTCATAAGAGGCTTTCTGCAGTAGTGCTAAATTGCGCGTTTTTTTGCCAGATTGCAGCGATGTTTTAGGAAACATTGTAAGCTAAGCAGCTCTGCATTGATCTTTTCTTCAATGTATTCTGAAAATTGTATCCCACAGTATGCTAAGTGAAAATTTCTGCCATCTTAATTTTTACTCACTCTAGGGGCATGGTTGATATTTCGTGATAACCTTTTCTATTCTAGTCAGTTTACTAGATCACACGTTGTTCTGAAAACTAAAAAAGTTTCTTGTTACTGTAAAGTCAATCATTTATTCATTCCTATTAAAATGTCATTCTGATCTAGATATTGCGCACGGCGAGAGTTCATGCCACAAGAAAAAATTGAAAGAAGCTCTAAAACTTTAATAAACGGTTCAAATTGATTTAAAGTATAAATGAGATATAATATTTGAAAATCTGAGTAAATCTTTGAGATATAAAAATTAATTCAAATTTCTTGCCTCAATCATTTTTTTCTTCGATTACCTTAACTCAGTGTTTTTTTGTACAAGGTCCGTTTGTACATGTACAAAGATGGTCCCTAAAAGTCTTTGTACATTTTGTACGCACGAATTTGTGGGTACTATAATATGGTACAGTAGCGATTTTAGTGTGGCAAAAACGGAGTTTTTCGACCTTTGGTTGTGTATTTTAGCTAATTTATTGGTTTCTGAGGGCAAAAATTACTAGTAATCGTCTCAAAACGAAAAATTTGACATTTTCCTTTCAAAATGCAATTTCTGACATCATAAAGATATATAGAACACACTATTACTCATTCCGGCGTGAAGCGCCGAAAATTTTTGCGAATTTCAAACCTTTTTTGCAGCTTTTGTCTTCCAAAAAATCTTTGTACATGTTCAAAGACGGTCCCCAAAAGTCTTTGTACATCGGGAAAAATCTTTGCCGAATACAAAAAACACTGCCTCAAGTCCAAGTGTTCTGCATAATGTGATCAGTACATGCAATTCAATTCAAGTGTTATTGTATCTTTTTATGTAGAGAATTCACTGCTTCCATTATTAATACAGCAAAGAACACGTGAGGAACAAACTAAGATCATAACTTAATTAAGAAATTGAAGGCATTAAGATAAGAAATTATTAATTAATTAGAAATTAAGTAATTAATTAGAAATTGAGCAATTTTTATTTTGAATGCCGTTCATTATATAGCTTATTTGGGAAAAATTTTTCAAACGTGCGCAATACTCTGGTAAAAGAGTATTCATTTTGTGTACAATCTAAGATTTTTATCCGTTATAGAAAAATAGCGAGTAATTGAGTTTTTGAAAGTAAGGCAAAAGTGTGCCATTCAACCCGATCTATATATGAAGCTGCGTTACGCTGAGCTCAAACCGTTGACAAGCTTAGTATCCATCAGGGAGAAATTAATAAAGCAGGTTTGTGATTCTGGCTTGATTACTTTAAAATGCGACCTAAATTTAATTGAAAATAATTCGTGCAACTGTGAAATCTTTGATTAAAAAAATTTTATAAATTCTTTTTCATAACTTTTATAATAAATAATTTTTTATAATTTTAAAAACAATTTTTATAATTTTTAAATACTTTTATAAATCATAATAATTTGAAATCTGTTTATGATATTATGCTGAGGAGGTGATTGATGGAAATAATCGTATAAATAAGTGAGAAGGCATGAGTTCAGTGTGCACAAATAAAGATTAAGGAAATAAAAATAAAATGCATAGAAAAAGAATCTACAAATAATCGGTCACTTGCTGCTAAGCTCATCCTATCTTCTTTCGATTACGTTTTCTACATTTTTTTAAATGAAATAATCTCTATCGGCAACAATGCGCGCTCAAGTATTCGCCAAAAAGGCTAAATAGAATAATAATTCAGGCCCGGATCCGACCTCAAAAAAGCGGGCCCAAGCACTGGACTGGACGCCTGAAGACCGGCCGGGCCCGGGTACCCGTCGATTCCTGCCCCCATCCAAAATTTCAAGCCGTTACCAGTGATCGGACCGAGGGTTCTTTTTGGACCCTCGGCCGAGGCCGAGGCCGAGGCCGAGGCGCCCTAAAACCCTTGCCGAGGCCGAGGCCGAGGGTAATGCCGAGGGTCAAGCTTAAATACCTATACCTATAAATAGTGCTCTTAGAAAATTTTGTATGCACATGAGCTAGAGAATAATCGTAATATTGAACATCTTATCGAATGTCATTTTCAATAATAGTAGATTAAATGTGTGAAGGATTTATTGAATAAAGTCAGTAGAATGAAAGCATACTTAATTTAACAAGTTGCCGTTGAAGACTTGGAAAAGTTAATAAAAAATATGGCTGAACAAGCACTTAAAAACTTTTATTACTATACATAAATAAGAAAACAGTAGTCAAAGAAATAAACGAACAAACGAAATAAGCTAAGTAAAGACAGAACTGTAGCCATTATTGTGCTCGCTTTTGCAGTAATGCATGTTTAAACACGCTTTTTCGGTCATCCAATTCTGGTGTGGCAGGTAATATGACGGAAACTGCACTGTACTTTCCGATCATAGTTTCCCAAGGTCCAGAGTTGAGGGAAGGGTGAAATCCCAAAATGGGGGACCAGTAAATTAAGTAGTGTCTTTGTATGAGCGAACAAATTTTTGTAGATATTTTATATAAATATATTTTTAAACATACACATTTTTACATACTGCCAGTGTGTGACCTGCAACCGGCATGCAGTCCTAAACAGTGTTTTTTTGTGCAAGATACCTTTTTACATGTACAAAAATGGTATCCAAAAGTCTTTGAACATTTTGTACATGCAAATTGTTGTGTACTATTATAGTATGGTACAGTAGCGATTTAGTGTGGTACAACAGGGGTTTTCGTCCTTCGGTAGCGTATCTTAGCTAATTCCTGGGTCTCTGAATATTTGACATTTTTTCCATTCTAAATGCAAATTCTACTATTTTAAAGATATATAGGACAGACAATTACTGATGCGCCGAAAATTTTCGGGAATTTTACACCTTTTTACAATTTTTGTCTCTCCAAAAATCTTTGTGCATGTACAAAGATAGTCCTGAAAAGTCTCTGTACATTATGAAAAATCTTTGCCGAATACAAAAAACCGTGGTCCTAAATGTGATAATTCGGCCTGGATATAGTTCATAAGATTATTAGGCGCGAAGCGCTGAAATTTTAATGAGCTTTTGATGAAATTTACACATAAAACTTGAGTGAGAAAGCTAAAACAACTTGTACTACAAAGTCAGAAATATTACAGATATTGTAATATGCCAATTAAATCTTGTAATAAGCACTACTGTGCTTAGAAATCCAATGCAATATCAGGATAAATTAGTCAATTTTATCTTTGAACGGCTAAATGTGCTGAGTTATTAAATAGTACTTGTTTTGCATAAAATTTTTAAAAACAGTATAAATGCATACAAAAGATATTTAAATCTGCATAAAGATGCCTAGATTACACAAAAATTGACTTTTGAGTGTTTAATGCCTCTGCTTCAATCTAAATACAGTATATTAGCGATATTTTGCGCGAAGCGCCGAAAATTTTTTGAAATTTCGTAGAAAATTTTGAAAAACGATATAATTAATATCACTTTGTCCAAAAAAGTATTTTAACATTGTATAAAAATGGCTCCGAAAAATGCACGAGCCGAAATTGATTTTTGGCAAAACCTGCATTTATTGGCCATTTTTAGGTGCGTTTTTGCGATTTTCGGCCGAAAATTCGTAATCATGTACGCCCTCTCCCATAAAAATGGCCGAAAACCATACGTGTAACAGGAAGGGCTTCGGGGAATTCCCCACCCACCCAGGGTTGGACGTCCTCCCCTAACCCTTCCCTCCAACGTCAGAAAATTTTGACCCACCCTCCCCATTTTTGGCAAAAATTTGCGGAGTCGCTAATCCCCCACCCGAAATTTCTAGTCGTTACATGTATGCCGAGGAGCCCCTCCCGAAAATTTTGAGCTGTTACATGCATGTTTTATAGTGACAGTTAGTCTATTTACTCTTGCTTACATTCAGAAATACTGTATCACTTCGGGAAATTCTAATAGTTAGCTGCACTTTTGCCATAGTAAAAATTAGGTTCAAAAATATTCCAAAAGGTCTTCACCAAAATCGTCTGACAGTGACTTGAGTCTTGCACCCTGAGAGGGGGTAATAAACCTCCTCACCCCTTCCCTTCGGGAATGTGTGTTTCCGATCCATGTAGCAAGCATGAGAATTAAAACTTAGTCATCACATGAATAATAAATTGGCACTTTGCTGTATGTAACTTTGTGTAACTGGGTACGCGACTAAAACCACAAGAAAAGTCTATAGGTAAAAAATAGTCTTTGTACTGCAGATGCATTCCAAATAGGTAATATTCAACGGACACATTAAACTTATTCAAATTTGATTTTAACCCTCGGCGCCTCGGCACTTTTCAGCTTCGCCCTCGGCGCCGAGGCCGAGGCTCCAAAAAACGCCGAGGCTGCCGAGGCCGGGCCGAGGCCTCGGTCCGATCACTGGCCGTTACATGTATGGATGGAATTGTATATTCTAACTTTTTTGCTGCTTTTAATTTTAAATTGCTGCTTTATAATTTCGAATACCTTTTTAACAAATCAAAGTGTGCGTGTACCTACATATTGCTCGTAACGCTGATTGCCTTTTCGTCCGCAACATACATGCACATAGATGGAGAAGGGTGGGGTATTCCCCCTGAAGGGTCAGCCGGACAGGTACTGTCCGGCGACTTTGAGCTGATGGAACGTTTTTTGCATCATTTTTGAGGTCAAAAGCAATAAAAATGTCAAAATTTTTCGGCGCTTCGCGTTGGATTAGTACTTTTATGTACTTTTTACTAAAATAGCTCCCGAAATTGATCAATTTTTGCATTTTTTAGTCTCGAAAGTGATATAATGCACTCAGAATGGACTAAGAATGCTTTTAAATGCGATATTACCATGAAAAAACCTTTCATAGGCTATTTTGACCATTTTGATCGTTTAAACAGCGAAAAATCGGGACATTATATTTATTGTTTTGGATTTTCTGGATTTCACCCTCCCCTGCTGACCCTGACCTTGTGCACCTATGGTCCGCAACTCGTGCTGTTCTAAATTTGCTGTCTTTTATATCCTCCAAATAATGGATAGGATAATGAATAAAATAATTAATTCCACTTATCACATTTTAGCTGACCTTGCGTTTTCTTTCTGGGGGTGCTAGATAATACATATCGAAAATCTAGGCAGGGTCGAAAATTTTCTGGCTTTCTGGCTTCGGGGTTGGGTACGACTAACTTTGGGTGGGGATCCCATCCCCCTCTTACATGTATGTATACAGTGAATTGCAATTCATTCCGCCTTCAGACGAAGTTTGACAATTATTTCGTTGCGGGAATGCTGTACAACAATACTGAAGAGCTTTCGAGGCTAAGTATGGACTTCGATTGGTCAACAGCTTTCGGCAATAATTTTTCTGAGGCTGTTTGTCTAGTAAGTAATTAGCGAAATGGAATTGATAGCGTTGGCTGACAAATATATAATACGACTAATTTTTGTTTTTATTGGTGGGTTCAGCAGTCACATGTGATTTTTGTTATTAGGAAAGTAAGAAACTACTCCGTTACATGTATACAAACCCGTATCGAGAGGAATAAAATTAAATTCCTCCCTTAAATTATTTTCAGAATTTTGAGATAAGAAATTGTATGTATGTAGATTTTGACGTTTTCCAGCATAAAAGTACTCAATTTTTCAGCCATTATTTCAATCGAATTAAGCATCTGCACTACTCGCCATGAATGTTGACGCTCTAATATGCCTCAGATGATGATAGAGCTTACTAGAGGATATATCTTTTACATGTCGGTCCTGTTTCCGCCCACACATAGCCGACGTGTTAAACATATACCCTTTCACATGCTCTAGCAACCTGTGAAGCATATTAGAGCATCAACATTCATGGCAAGCACTGTATTACCCATTTCATTTTTCCATATAAAATTTTTCGTCTAATAGAATTTTTTGCGTTTCTCATCTTTAAAAAGGCTGCAAAATTAAGCTCGAAATAATAGAAATGTCGAAAATTTTGAGCGCTTCGCGCCGAGTTTCTCAATAAAATAATTAAGTTTTTGCATTGTCTTTCCTCCAAAAGGCTGCAGAATCGAGTTTAAAAATGTCAACATTTTTCCAGAACCACCTAATTTTTATGTAAGTTTTATCACCGCAAGCTGCAGAAATGATTAAAAATGTAATACATTTTGAAAATGTTCTTTTATCCCAATAAAGTCGCATATGAAGGCATTATATACTTTTCCAAAATTTAGGCCATTCCTCAGTTGAAGCCTCCCATAAGATTACTGTATATCCCCAGAATTCTATTTTTAGTACCTAACATTTTTGGTAGAGTTGCACCGGTGCCACTTTTTTTGCCGGTGTTAACTTGAGGCTATATTTTGTGTACGAAAATTTTTAAGAGGTGGTGAGACAGTAGTGCAGAGCCATGTTAGATACATCGCTTAATATTTGCCATCATGTGCTATAGTTTCATCTAGGTATTATTAATTTTCCACCGCATATTAATAGTTCTTTTCATTCGATATCTTGCAACCTTAAATGACCGAATTGTATGTACCTATGTATTTATGCATGTATTCAGCATGGAAATTCTGTTGACTAGCCAACCTGAAAAGTTTTTTGAACTGCTTTTCTGGGCTTAAGACGAAAACTCTGCGTCAAAGACACTATTTTCTCGTGCTTCTGATATTCTTCTTTCTAGATTCAGAAACAAAAAGTATTGAAAAAATCAATGAAACTGAAGGGAATATTGCCAAGAAACGAATATTTGGTGCGAAGCGCAGAATTGAGCGAAAAGATCAATCGAAGCACTTTAAACTGCTCACTTTTCAGACTTTTTCCGGAAATCGGAAATTGTTAGTATTAGCAGAATTTTCCGGGGGTCAGCGTAGGCGTCATTACATGACATTAATCCTCTCCAACGAGGACCTGTGCTTGCGTGCACAGAAGTATTTTATCGATTCCAGCTGTTCACAAATAACAATGTCTACTTTATAGTTCATAATTTCATTTTCAGAACTCGATAATTTCTATTGTGTCAAATCAAGTAGCCAATTCCTACCTTGATCTAGGAATATTTATGATTTACTCAACTGATGAATCAAACCACCACGAAAAATACATGTAGTCGAGCATAACGGGCATCGATGTTTGTATTTATTTATCTTCGAAATTCAATAATGGAATAAAAAGTTAAATCGTCAGAGAAACATTTGAGATGATTGACTTGAATCTTCTGCGTTTACTAATTGGCGCCGGTGCTAGGCCCACCCCTAATTTTTGGGAATTATACCCATCCTGACCCCCCAGAATTTTCTTGCTAGCCACGTATGATGTTTACTGATATGCTTTGTATACACTTTCTGATTATCACTTTCATGCGAAGTCAAAATTCTTTGCTTTTCAATTTAATTATCATTTTGATTTAAAATTTAAATTTTAATTAATTATCCGCTTCAATAATTGCAGGAAACGCAGTACTGCGTTTGTTGAGCCTAAAGGCTACAATTCTCCGCACACTAACAGCAATGTTACACCGTTGAACTGCCCAGATCTTCACAAGTCTGGAAGCTCCTCAACTTTCGATGAATTCTACTCCTTCTCATCAAACTTCAATTCTCCTGCGAATTTCACACTCGACGCGGTTTCAATCAATTCGCCAGGCTCTTTTGCTGACAATCAATTTATCGATCGCTTGCCATCGTGGAATGAAAATTTTTCAAATTTTATAGGTTCGTACGTCAGGCTATCATTTTGTATTATAAAAACTATGTTTTTCCGAGTCATGTACTTATTTAGCCGTCTTACATGAGTTTGAAGCATACATGTGACGGCTCGAAATTTTTCGGGGAGTCCAGGCCATTTTTAAGGGGGTCCAGGCCATTTTAAAGGGGGGGGGGGTAAATAACCTCGAATTTTTGGTCAAAAAAAGCCCAAGAACAGTCAAAAAATTTAATTCTTTCAAAAAATCGGGGGGGATCAAAAATTTCTGGCTTCGGTGGGTATGGGGGTGGGAGGGACGTCCGACTTTTAGTGGAGAGCTCCCCCCATCCCTTCCTGTACCCTGTTACATGTATGGTTTGAAGAGTTTGATCGTTAGGCGGACTCCAAAATCGAAGAAAAAAGACCGCAGAAATTTCCACTACATCATTTAGCAAGATTGTTTCGTTTTTAATGAGACAGGTCGAAAAATGCCGCTTTTTCACCCCACTAACAATTTTGTCTACCATTTGTACCTTTGAAACTTTTTGGAGCCCCTAAATTTCGGCCCTTTCACATAATATAGTCGCTCGGGTTAATTCGTTTTTGGCGTGATTGCATATAAAGCGGTTAATTCGCCGAATCGAATAGCATTTCAACCGGCTTCATAAATATTGTTTGCTTTATTTGCATGGATTACCAACGTAAATTTTTTACAGCCGTAAATTTTTTTGCTTTAACTTAGCAGTTTGATATACGACTAGAACAGGGGTGGATTTAGGGGGCGGCCCCACCCCATCGGCCCTAAATAGTGCGCAAAATTAAGGATTTTTGAGCGATTTTTAGCGATTTTCGGCTTAAAACGGCTAATTTTCCCGCCTAATTCAGGGTTCCGCCCCCTTAGAGGTACCGCCCCCATCTTAGGAAAATCCTGGATCCGCCACTGGACTAGAAGATTTGACTTGATCACAGAAGTCGAACAATATCTTCTAATATAATGTCTATGCTCGCTCCTTCACACTTTAATTCCTAAAAATCGTTGCTAAAGTTTTAGAAATAATCATATACCGACTTTTGCCATCCTTTATCGAAGGTACCGGGCCACATACGTACAGCATGGGAACTCTGGGGGGTGAAATTATAGAGTGCCTTTTTTGGGTCCAAAAATGGTAGGTACGCGTCAAAAACATACTTTTTCAACGTTTCTGACGATGCTTATCTTTCTAGAGCATTCAAACGTAGAGAAGTTCGAAAAAGTCAAAAAGTCGGAACAAATTGAAGAAAATATAGTCAGAGTATAATGGCGCGGAGCGCCAAAAATTTCGCTTTTCTGAGCAAATAGATAGCTAAAAACGCTTAAAAAAGCATCTTTTCGACAAATCGTTAGAAATTTTTTGGGAACTTTTGAAAGAGGAATTAGAGGATGAAAATTTTTCTGGGGGAGGGGGTGAAAACCCCCAAAGATCATGTATGTACCGGGCCCTTATCGATGATTTTTTCGGGTGGGGCCGATGATTTCGAGGTCATATATTCTGAGGACCATTAGGAGATAGGCATAAATTCGAGTATTTTTGAGAATATATATATATAGGCGAGCTTTATACAACGATGAGAAAAATTTCAAAAAAATTTCACTTTATTTAATATGCACTGAAATAAAACAAATCTGACGCTCAATCTATCTGCATTGGAAAAGATTGACATTATCTTCGTGCCTAACTCAAATTCGAGCGATTTTAGAGACAAATTACACTTAAACATTAAATCCGGCGTCTGAAGATGAACATTTCCTAGCTCAAAAGTACCTTAAAATTCTGTTTTGGCGGTGCTATTCGCTTCGAGAATTATTCATATTTTCCTTTGGAGTTCCTCGCGAGAAAACAAAATTTTTTCATTTCCACAGGCGGCTCCCTCTCCTTGGATACGGGTCAGGTTAGGTACATACGTGGGCAGCAAGAAAATTCTAAGGGAGGATGGGGAAAATCGCCAAAAATATTACTAAATATAGGATTCTGGGGGTCTACGGTAATCTGGGGGTTTCAACTTCTGGGGGGGGTACATTCCCCCATGCCCATGTGTGGTTAGGTACCGAACTTTTGTTCCGCCAAATAGTCGTGCACTCTACACTTTATCTAATTCCGGACTGACCAATGTCGCTGCATTAGCCAAAAACGCTCCGATTTATCAAATAACTTTATTTAATTAGGCACGTAGCTGGCCGTCTTATTTTGGGGGGTGGGGGCCAACACCAATTTTTTGGGGGCTTAGCCCAAAAAGGCGAAAAATAGTCCAAAATAACGTTTAAAGGGTCCTATTTTTCGATTTTTCTGAATTTGGGGTGGGGGTCCGAACCACACCTGGGCATGAAGAGGAGGGGGTTTGGGGGTATGCACCCACCGAGAAACCAAAATACCCCCGTCCAGACACCAAAATAACCCCCCCCAGAATTCGATTTAAAAAAATTTTTACGGTTTTTTTCGCATTTTTTTGATACCAATGGATAGAGCTCAATGAAAAACGATAAAAAATGGTGTTTTTTTCGCCACACAAATATTTTTGAGACCATTTTTTGACCTCCAAAAAATCTTGCACCCCCCATAATTTCGGTGCTGCCCACGTATGGTCCGAACCTCCATTCCCCCCACGTGCCTATATTTGATGAATTGAAATATTTTTATAGAAAGCCAGCCGCCTCTAATTCCTCCTTACGATGACTCATCGGATTCATCCTCTCCAATCGACGGTATTCTGTCTATCCTTCCGTTAGATCACGAGCACTTGCGTCAAATTAAAAATCCGCAGCAAATTTTGGAAGAAATTAGGTCGGAATGCGAGCAATTGACGAGAATAGGCGATAAAAAATCGCGCAACGGCGTAAAACCGAAGCGAAAAATTACAGTAAGAAAAAGAGGTCAAAATAGACAAGCTTCATTGAAATACAGGAGACGAAAGAAGGTGGAAAAAGAGACGATTCAAATGGAAAGGCAAAGGTCGTTGACCAGGAATATGGAATTGAAGGCGGAAATTTTCGATTTGATTCAAGAAATTGATCGTTACAAAACCATGTTACACGGCGATGGCGTGCTTGTTGATTACAATTAGTTATCCCTAAATACTTGAAGTTGTTCTGGCGATTTGGATGGTTTTTTATAATGAAAATTTGGTTTTTTTAGTAAATTTGGTTTTTTTTCAGGAAAATTTTGGTTTTTTAGGAATAAAAGCCACTTTTTATATACGAAATCGGTCTTCGAATGCGGACGTTTGTGTTTTGATCTAGCATTACCGAATTTTCGTTCTTTGGTTTACACTCGAAAATTTAACTTACTTCAGTAAGTTTTCATTGATAGATTCATTCAATTTGTTTTACTTTTGTACGTGTTTTTCACTTAATCAGTCCCGTAAAATTTCATTATATTTTTTCTGCATCAATCAGTTTATTATCCCAACGTATTTCTAAAAATAGAATCGCTTGAAGTAAAGTAAACTAAATAAAGTACTGAGCACCACACCTAGACTTGGGGTTTGGGGTATGCACCCCCGAGAATCCAAAATACCCCCTCCCAGAAATCAAAATACTCTCCAGAATTCAATTTTTGAAATTTTTTGTTGTTTTTTTCACATTTTATTAATTCTAATGGATAGTGCTCGATGAGAAACGTTAAAAAATGGTGTTTTTTCGCCATACCACTATTTTTAAGGCCATTTTTTGACCTTTGAAAAATCTTGCACCCCCAGAATTTTGGTGCTGCTCGCGTATGCAAATCACACATTAAACGGAAATGGGAGGATCACCCACCTAAGTTTGCCCGCCTCGCCCCCAATCCCCCAAGGTCAGAAATTATTGACCCTGGCAACATCTTGCGTTTTTTGGCAATTTTTAGTGTTTTTGTCACTTTGACCGAAAATTGAAAGTCATTCATTCCCCCCTAAGAAATGGCCGACTACCCCCTCCCCATCCAAAATTTCGAGCTATTAGTGTTACATCTCTGTAAGTATGTAAGCTCTTCAAATTATAATGCACTGAAAATTTGGGCACTTAAACGTTGATGAATTAGAATTTTTATGGTGTCATTCGTCGTTAGTATGACAGTATTAATCATTTCGTCAAATCTTGTGATACGTTTTACCTATCATCGTTTTATCAACGAATATCATGATTCCTTGTTGCGAGTTAGTGTGCGATGAATTGTGCCTTTATAGTTTCGTTTAATTTATTCCTTACTTACATCATTTATGTGCACCTGCCAGGACGTCGCTAATTACCTATGTAATGTTTTTAGTTTAGTATCAAACCAACATTTTTTAGACTAGTTTATTGCAACTTTTTATTTAAAGTCGATTTTTTAGTACTTCGCTCAAACGTTAAGCATTCGATTCTTTGTAGCTGTGTACATCATACCTGGGCGTGGGGGTTTGGGGTATGCACCCCCCAGAAACCAAAATGCCCATCCAAAAACCAAAAGACCCCCCCCAGAAATTAAAATACCCCCAGAATTTTATTTTTGAAATTTTTTTTCGTAAGTTTTTGATGCCAATAGATTGTGCTCGATGAGAAACGTTGAAAACTGGTGTTTCTTCGCCATACCACCATTTTTTGACCTCTGAAAAAAAGAATTTCGGTGCCGCCCACCTATGGTGTACATAGTCTGTTCCATTCAAAAAATATATTTTTCTAATTCATGGTTGAAAAATATCATGCATTAAGACAGATGGACGTATTTTCGCCTTTAGATTTGCAAATATCTTAGGTGGTTTGCGAGTTTTAATCGTTTTTTAGCCTAAACTAATCCATGCTCAAGTTTTCGTGAAATAGACTCAGACTAATGACTGAACTAAACTAACCTAATGTTGAGCTGGCACGTATCTCTGGGGGAATGGGGGGTTCGGACCCCCAAGATTGAGAAAAATCGGAAAAATAGGACTTTTTAAACGTTATTTTGTACTATTTTTGGCCTTTTTGGGCTTAGCCTCCCTCCAAGTTGGAGTTGCCCCCATCCCCAAAATAGGACGGCCAGCTACGTGCCTGATGTTGAGCGATTATCTCCTTTAACTTTGGACAACGTCCTCTTCACCTATTTATATGTACCTACGCTTGTGCATTAACTTGACCGTAATGTATTTTGTGACGTGCCTTTTAATACGTGGTGCTGATGTTTACATTATGAAGCTACGGTTAATAAACAATGCGTATAGATGCCTACCAATCGAATATGTCTAATAAACTAGCAAAGAAAAATGCTTTGATAGAATAAAAAAATATAGTTGGGATAACGAATTATTAAGGATTTAAAAGGAGGGGATTAGGAAAAAGCTACCGACGCCAGTGTTTTTTTTTGTACAAGCGTCCGTTTGTACATGTACAAAGATGGTCCCCAAAAGTCTTTGTACATTTTGCACATGCAAATTTTTGTGTACTATAATATAGTACAGTAGCGATTTTAGTGTGGTAAAACAGGGTTTTCGATCTAAGGTAGTGTATTTTAGCTAATTTCTGGGTTTATGACGCTAAAAATTACTAAAAATTATCTGAAAACGGCGCGAAGCGCCGAAAAATATTGACATCTTTCCATTCTAAATGCAAATTCTGCCATTTTAAAGATATATAGGACAAATAAATTATCAGTTCGGCGCAATTTTGGGAATTTTACACCTTTTTACAGTTTTTGTCTTCCTAAAAATCTTTGTACATCTTGAACACACAAAATTTTTTGGGTTCTATAATATGGTACAGCAGCGATTTTAGTATCGTAAAAACAGAGTTCTTTGACTTTTCGTAGTGTGTTTTAGCTAATTTCTGGGTCTCTAAGGGCAAAACTCACTAAGAATCGTCTTTAAAACGGCGCGAAGCGCCGAAAAATTTGACATTTTTACTTTTGAAATGCAATTTCTGCCATTATAAAGATATATAGAACACACAATTACTCATTTCGGCGCGAAGCGCCGACATTTTTTCGAATTATAGACCTTTTTTGCAATTTTTGTCTTCCCAAAAATCTTTGTACATGTACAAAGACGGTCCCGAAAAGTCTTTGTACATCGGGAAAAATCTTTGCCGAATACAAAAAAAAACCGTGACCGACGCCTATAGAAGTCACAAAGGAAAACATGCGCAACTTTGGCATCCAAGCCTACAATAGTCGCAAAATATTCTGAAAATTTGTCACTTTTTAAACTACGCTAAAATCGATGTATGTATATTATCCGGACTATTAAAAAAGATGCGCCTACCTATCATCGAAAATCATTTTCATTGATTGACGCAATAGCTTGTATAATACGTAATGTGAGTTTCCCAGATTTCAGTGAAAATGAAGTGCCATTTACCAATGTATTATCAAGTTACTGTATTTCATTATTACTAACGGAGATTGTCACTGAGCAGATGCAATCATTTCAAAGTACAGATGATACGCGTATGAAATTTATTAGTAGTATTGAATAGGTTCAAACCAATATTAGACAATTTAACTGTTTAATTTATGAGATGTTTTTTCAAGTATCCTCACAAATTAAGCTACATATACATAGAAGTAGCATAGAAGTATGATGCACTTTGGCTACTCAACAATAGGAAATTTTATCATAACTGGTTTGATAGGGCTGTAGGCCGTAAGCTATACATGCCTTACATTCATTATTCATATTAAAGTGCTATTTGCTTCTGCAGGCCGCAGAATATACTTCGATATTTTTGTTTAAAAAATGTCAAATTTTTAGCATATTTTGCGACTTTTGTAGGCTTGGATGCCAAAGCTGAGCATGTTTTCCTTTGTGACTTCTATAGGCGTCGGTAGCCTTTTCCTAGTCCACTGCTTTTACATCTTAATAATCCGTAATACCAAGTGTATTCGTCTTTTTTGTTGCAACGGAGCATTTTCCTTTGCTAGTTCACTACTTTTAATTAGCATAATTTGAGTAAATCAGTCGGTAAACACATACGATACCGTGCCATAATAATGACAACAGTCCAAGGACGCGGAAAACAATATTAGTTTGGACATCAGTTTTATCTATTCTAAACACATGGCAATCTAACCGTATTTGAATCAATCAAATGTTTTGAGCGTAAACTTTACGCGACTACTGGGTGTAAAGAATACTCATGCACTCAGAATCGTAATCCTGATGTTACATGGAACATTTTGAAAAAATTAAGCTGAAGCGCTCTGAAACTAAAGTTAATCTTCAGTGTTAACATTTCTCAACTAATGGTTGTAAAGAAATCATACAGTCAGACTCGTAATCCTGACCTAACGGAACATATGTTGAACAAAATTCACGTTTTGCAACGCTCTAGAAGTAAAATGAATTTGTAGTGTAAACTTTACACATTAACAATGAATGTATACGAAAATTTTTACAAATACTGGATGTCGAGAAAACCAACAGTCAGATTCGTTTTTCTGATGTTACATAGAACATTTAAAAAAATTAAGCTCCCGTAATGCTCTAGGACTGAAGTTAATTTTTAGTGTAAATTCTACACAACTACTGGGTGTAAAGAGATTTAAAAGTCAGATTTCAATCCTGACATTACATGAACATTTTTAAAGAAATTCATGTTTCAAAATGTTCTCGAAGCAAAATGAATTTTTAGAGCAAACTCTGCAATTCTACAATAAATCAATAGTGTAAACTTTACATAAGAAATGATTTCAGAGAAAACTGGCAGTCAGATTCATAATCCTGGCGTCACGGAGAAATTCTTGATGAAAAATCCATTTTTCACAAAGCTCTCAATATAAAATGAATGTTTGTGTAAACTTTACACATCAACAATAAATGAATAGTGCAAACTTTACAAAACTCCTGAGTGTAGAGAAAACTAACGACGTTAACATGAACATTTGAAAAAAATTCACGTTTTGCAACGCTCTGGAAATAAAATAAATTTTTAGTGTAAACTTCATACCTTAGAAATCACTCAATAATTGGCGTAATTAAATGTGCACGCGTGATTCTCTATGTGTAGTACATTTTTTATAATTAGTATTATGTCCTAAAACCACACTTGGCGTGGGGGTTATACCACACCTGGGCGTGGGGAAATTGAGGGTATGCATCTTCATCCCCCCCGAGAAACCAAAATACCCCCCTAGAAACCAGAATACCCTCCCTCCAGAATTCAATTTTTGAAATTTTTTGAAAAATGGTGTTTTTTCGCCATACTACCATTTTTAAAGCCATTCTTTGACCTTTAAAAAATCTTGCACCCCCATAATTTTGGTGCTGTCGACGTATGTACCCACCAGAAGGCCGAATACCCCAGAAACCAAAATATCTCGGAATTAAATTTTTGAATTTTTTTTCGCAATTTTTGATGCAATGGATAGTGCTCAATGAGAAATGTTCAAAAATAGTGCTTTTTCGCCATACCAACACCATTTTTGAGACTATTTTTTGACCTTTGAAAAGTCTTGCACCCCAACCAGAATTTCGGTGCTGTCCACCTAACCTATGGTCCCACCCAACCCATACAGGAAGAAGTTGTCAGACAAAACCTAACAAAAGCGTCTTTTTTCACACCAATGTTGGAACTTTACACAACCAAAAATAACTTAGCATCGAGTGTAAAGAAACGCGAATAAGTGCGATGTATAACGGTCGACATGTACCTTATTTTTATAATAGTTTAGACCATTCAGTTCATAAGCGGAGTAGTTGACAGGCAAAGCATAGACAAAAACGTTTTTTTACCCAAGAGGTTAAACTTCACACCATTAGAAATAACTGTACTGAGAGATTGAAAGAAAGTGAAGACATGTTTTTCGCGTCCACCTCCATAGCGTACCTTCAAAGCGTCAGAACTATAGTCAGTTTCATTTATTCGAGAGCTTTTTAGTAAATTTCTTTTAGGGCTACAGTAAGCGAAACAAGAAGGATAACTGTAATTCGGCAGATCAGCTCAGTGAGAGCGAGTGGCTGTAATTCATTCATTTTTAATGCTCTAATCCGCCCATATAAATTTACTTAATTTGGGCATTTAATCAGTGCTGGGACATACGACAGTAAGTGCGCTGAATAAAAAGCTATCGCCTGGAATCGAATCCGGATTGCTTCGACGACAAGCAGACGTTTTGCCACTGAGCTATGCAGGAGTTCGCGGCGTTTCTTAACATCTTAGTCTATTGTGTTTAAAGTGGATAACAATCTAACCTCATTTAAATAGATCAAATGTGGTCAGCGTAAACTTTACGCAACTACTAAATATAAAGAACACTTACATTCGGATTCGTAATCCTAACTACAGTCTGTTTCACACAAGCTCGATCATAAATTTTAAAACTATCTCCGACAATAGCATGTCAGATTGCGATTATAGCATTGGTCTGATATATAATTATCGTAACCCTCGGCTTACTGCCGATAAAAATTCTTAAAATTTATGCACGAAGTTAAGTGAAACAGATTATAAACATGGAACATTTTCTAAAAAAATCAAGCCTTTGCAACGCTCTGAAACTAAACTTAATTTTAGGTGTAAACTTTACACAACTACTGGATGTAAAAAAACATACATTTATATTGACAATCCTGACCTCACGGAACATATTTAGAAAAAACTTTACGTTTTGCAACGCTCTGGAAATCGAATAAATTTGTGTTGTAAATTTTACACATCAACAATAAATGATCAGTGCACACTTAACACAACTACTAAGTGTAGAAAGAACAGCAGTATATTTGTAACGTTACGTAGAACATTTTTGGAAAAATTAAGCTTCCGCAACGCTCTGGAACCAAACCTAATTTTTATGTGAACTTTACACGAACAACTGAGTGCATATAAGATTTAAGTTGGATTCGTGATGTTGATATTAGTGTGATATTGCGATCAATATTCATGAAAAAGTCAAGTCTCCCAATAGACTGAAGACAAATAGACATCAGACATTGACCACATTACACCACTGTTGATTGTAAACAAATGCGCCCAACTAACGTATCATGTTTGACCTCTGGTACATTTTTAAAACTTTTATCATGTCCAGGCTCATTATCGGAGAAGTTGACAGAATGAAAACAAGACAGAAACACGTTGAACACCCCCGATTTTTGACTTAACACCTCCTAAAAAAGCTTAATATTGATATAATTCGCTGTGACGTTCATTCCTTAGAAATGACTTTAATTGATTCTATTCGACTTATTTCTGCTTCTACACTGAAAAAAATTGAAATAACCTATTTTTCCACCATCTAACACATTGTAAACTTTAAAAATTTGAAGCTAACTCTCCTTTGAGTTTAGAGAAATTCGATTTAGGCCAGTTTGTTACCTTTGAATTGCAGTACGTTTATATGTGGAAAACTTCTGTTTCGCAACCTATTTGGGATAATAACCAATCAAAAAATGAAAAAAAAACATGTTTTTTTCATTCAATGTTACACCCTTTCGAATTTTACACCTTTAGAAGTAACTCAATATTGAGTTTTTAAAAGGCGGTTTTCTGCGACGTTCAGCCCTTGGAACGTACTTCATTTTTGTTCTATTAAATGTGTCCCGACTTATGACCGGAGAAGCTGGTGGAGAAATCTTAGACAAAATCTGTTTTTTACACCGACCACTAGAATGTAAAGTTTAAACCCTCAGATCTGATCCCGTATTAAGTGTAGAAAAGTTTGCTAGTAAGCCGAAAGTAGCTCATGAGTTGTAGTAAGTCTTTAACTGAAAGAATTTTTCGGGACTCATAACCGAAGTTGTTGGCTGACAAAAAAAGACCAAAATGTATCTTTTTATCCTCAGATTCTTTATACTCTTTACACTGTCACTCTAGAAATATGACACTTTCAAAAATAAAATAGTGTCATCGAGCTTAATGAATTGTTTACATTAAAAAACCGGACTAAATAGAATGAAAAACTGAGTTTCGATAAGTCGTGTCGCTGACCAAAATTCGAAAAAGCTAAATTTCATAAGGTTACAGTAAAACTTTATACGCTCTTTACACATCGGGTAAAAAGTGTAAAAAAAATAAAAAATAGCTGCATCAAATTTTTTATCTATCTTTAGAAAAAATCGCACAATACAGAAGTGTCCCAATGTTGCTGTAGAGGTGGGACGGGGTTGACATGTGTTAGGGTACCCATGTATATTATAGGTACGCGCTAACGCGCTATGATTTCATACAGTTTGCGCCTTTGAGAGCACAATGAGCATTGAAAAAGTAATAAGACTTCCAGATTCGTCCGACGTTGGCTTCACACAAGTGATTGAAAAAAACAACCCTTCTCGTATGGAAATCAGTTTTTAGCATTCAACGCATCGCTAGAAAAGAAATATAGTCTGTTTCACGCAACTTTGTGCATAAATTCAAAGAATTTTCGTCGGCAGTAAGCCGAGGGTTGCGATAATTGCATATTATATCAATGCTATAATCGCA
>JAVLUZ010000710.1:37500-110647 GCA_036768485.1 Mermis nigrescens
AAACCGTTATGAAAAAACTGTGGAAGAATACGAAAAAGCGAGAGCGATTAGTGATTAAAATTGAAAGTAATGCTAAATTGCTAAAACCATGCTTGAACTCGGAATGAAAATAAAATGTTGAACATAACCAGCTTTATTAGTATGCTCTACAAACAAGTGAAGGTATCGTTTTTATCCTTTTCAAATTGGTATGTAATCATGCTATGTTAATTGTTAATCTTCAACCCGACTGACCCTGACCCCGAAAACCGGGGTTTTTCATCCCCGACCCCGACCCCGATCGGGGGTGAAAATCTGACCCCGTACGATCACTGATTTCTGAAAAATTAATGGTAAAACATATTGCATTTTTTAAATTTTTTAAAGTGCCTTTTGTCAACCATTTCTTTGATTAAATCCATATTTCTGACGTTATAGAATGGTTCTGAGAATTCTTTATTCTAAATCATATTTTTGATGGTTCTGGGATGTTCTGTAAATTATACCATTAGATGGTTTGGGATGTTTAAAAATTTTGTTTGATCATAACCATATTTTTAACGTTTCGTAATATTAAAAAAACTTTTTTTGGTCCAAAACCATACTTTTGATGTTTTTGAGGTTTAAAAATTTTTTTGGTCACAACCATATTTTATGATGTTTAGGATGTTTAAAGATTTTTTTGGTGCAAACCATATTTTTGATGTTTTAGGACACCAATCTTACAGCACAGGATGTCTTCATAGCACTGGGTATGCTTTATCACGTCCTATCTTTAGTATGGGTATGTGATATCACGTCCTATCCTGTAACACTGGGTATGTTATATACGTCCTATCTTATAGCATAGGGCATGTTATATCACATCCTATTGTATAGCATGGGGTATGTTACATCACGTCCTATTGTATGCATGGTATGTTGTATCACGTCCTATCTTATAGCGTCGGGTTCAGCTTTGTACAATGTTCAACTTTGCCCTCATTGTAAACAAATGCAAAAAGTTGCATATTAAATTAGCCGCTAGAAGCAAAAACATTTGGATTTGTATTTTCGAAAGCCGCATGTTTGCTGCTTTTTCTCGAAAGCTGCATGTTTGCTGCTCCCGATTGCTTCGCATTAAATTTCACGCGCGCTAGTTTACAAGGTCAAAAATTTTGACTTGGTGCAAGCTCTTTTTCAGTGATTAATCATGTTTATAAGTACTCGTACGTGATTTCCTTTCAGCCCGTCTCATACATGTTTTATGATGCCAGATCGTATATTTAAAGTAGCGAATATGGAATCAGCGGTCTCAGAAACCCCAGGGCCAAATTTTGGAAGCAACAGTCAATCTGTGCTTCTGCAAAAAGACAAAAACCTAAATTTTACGCTATGCATAGGGTACCTTTAGGCTCCCGTATCTCAGAAACCAATCCGTGAATTTTCTTCAAATTCTACAGTAAGGTCAGTCATAAGATATCCAAGAATTGGTGAAAAACTTTAAAAAATTTATCTGCTGCGATTTGAGATATTTGATAAAATACACTTGTAAATCACGTTTTTCTTACGACCTTGCATCAGTTTACACTGTAGTGTAAATGGTTTACTTCAGTCGATAGCGTATAAAAGTTGATCTAGGGTGGCTTTAAAATTTTTACCCTGCGGCAATTGCATGCTGCATAGAGCTACCAAAACCTTTTACATAAATCCGTAGTTTCCGGGTTTCAGAGTTCGATCGAGCCATTTTGATCAAAAATTGTAATTAGCGCCCGAGAATACCCATTGAGTGAAAATATAAGTATCACAAAATTATCCAGCAAAAACTTTTTTGCCTCACAGACACACACATACACACAACTCGAAATTAATATTATATATATATATATATAATATATATATACTATATATATATATATATATATATATATATATATCACAAACACACACACACACAGTTAAAACAAAAATTGTGCAGAAACCTTAATCTTGCATTTGATATTCTTCGACGCTTGATTTTATAATAATCTGTGTGAAAAGTTTATTGGAGTAACTTAGAATATGGTACTTTCAGAATACGAAAAAATAAACTTCAGAAGAGCGGATTTTGGCTCAGCATTAGAACACGTTGGAGAGAAAGCGCGGGAAAAAATTTCTATCCGTCTATGATCAAAATTACAAAAGCTATGGGTTTCTATCATTAACCTCTTCTCGACCTAAGCAAGCATCTTCTCGACCTAAGTATTCGGAGATTCAAACAGCTGAATGCAGAATCACATGAGTACCAATTTACGTCGACCTAAGCATCTATATATCGACCTAAGCATCTATACATCGACCTAAGCATCTATACATTGACCTAATCATCTATACATCGATCTGAGCATCTATACATCGCACCTAAGCACTCGACCTGAGCGGGAGCGACCCTCGACCTAAGCAGCTTGAACACACTTTTCCAGATATACTATGTCTAAGCCTGAGTACAATAGAAGCAAAAACTCAGATTTTCGTATATATTCATTAGTAAAACCGAAAAATATGAAAAAAATATGAAATTTTTTTGAAGTTTTGAAATTTCAAGCCTTTTCCGCGCCTTTTTCTTTTTTCTCCTCATTGCTATGCTTCCTTCGTAATTTCAGCCTATATTATTTATTTTTGACAAATGTGTAAGTCCTTGGATCGGCTGTTTAATCCTCCCACGACCTCCAAATCGAGAGTTACCGGCAACCGTTGCAAGTATAGCCAAGATTTTTCACCAAATTTTTTTCCGCGCTTCAATTTATCATGTTCTACCATCTTGGCAATCCAAAAGTACCATATTCTTAAGTTTGACAATGTTTATTATATTAAAACGATCATTTTAATGCTATTTTAGCATTTACTTATACCATGACGTCATTTTTTTAGCCTGGAAAAGCTCATTATTCGACCATACATGCAGGAAAATTCTGGGGTTAAATCACCAAAAATTGCCAAAAATTGCCATAAATGTTACTAAAAATAGAGACTGGGGGTGTTCTGTAATCTGAAGGAGAGTTTAGAGTTTTCCAACTAGTGGGGTCTCTAAACCCCTAAACCCCCCTGCCCATGCACGCCTTAGACCCGCACATATCGTGCATCTGTGCTTCCCCCGCATATGATCACCCGGCAAAAAAATTTGATTTTTCAAAAAACAAATTGCAGAAAACATCATGTTTTATGCATTTTTAGCAATCTTTTATTTAAAAATTGCCGAAATTTCTCTGGCTCTCACGCAAACAGCCTTATTTGACTATATTTTATTGTATTTTATTGAATTTTCCTTGAAATTCTTGTATGTTTTTAATGTTAAGAAAAACCCCTCCGATGAGCAGCCACTTTACCGCAGTGGAGGGGTTTGAGTCTCAATGAACTACCTGAGAGGTCAGACCAAGAGCTGCTCCCCAGGGCTTGAGTGGCTACTGGGCATGTCTGGTGGTTGGTGGCCGTTAGAAGTTGGCAGGGTGAGCCCATTAAGGGATCACTAGGGGCCTGCGGGGACCCTAATGTCAGCTTGCTGGGTTGTCAGCCATGAAGCAACTCACCATTCTATGACCGCGGAGTTATTAGAGACCGGCCCTCAGTATCCGGCAGACGAGGGTTCTAAAATCTCCGGAGACCCAGCCAGCGTTGTGCATTGCAAGGCAATGTTGGCGGTCATGCTACTTGCAGCCCAACTAGTGGTGTGTTGTCACAGGCATCACTGGTGGCCGAGCTGCGTGGGCTCCTCAGCTGCCATAGGGACCGGGTGGCAGTTGAGGGCAATGCTACTGGAACACTTGCGGAAGGGACTCCATTGGAGAACCTCTCGGAGAAACTGGGCTCCATAAATTTGTGCACAGCAACTTAGCGGGACCCAGAAACGAACACTTCATAAGCAGGCTTGTGCTGTCAGAGCCTCCAGGGATCTGGCACTAACCTGCCCAAAGTAACAGGTTCTGATTCGAGCAGGGGCACTTGGCAGGAACACTGCTCAGGAAAGCCCAGCTCCCTCCAAATCTAGGACAATTAGTAGTGAGGGAGCACAGCAAGCAATTGCTGTTGCACATCCAACTCCTAAGCCTTTGTAGATAGATTAGGATGGTTGGTACTAGTGCTCTCCCATCCCAATCAGTACTGGAATTATTCCAGATTAACTTGCAGCATAGCCAAGGTGCGACTGGTGTACTTAGTCGCTGCCTAGCAAAACTGCAGACTAAACTAGCGTTGATCCAGGAGACTTGGATCTATAAGAAGAACGTATGTGGATTAAATGATAAATTATATACTGTGTTAGTAGGGACCCGCGGTACAAGGACCAAGGGCTTGTGTGCTTGCCTCACGGAAACTTAACACAGTGCTCCTTCAACAATTTAGCAAGCGTGACATGATGTCTGTTGAGTTAAGTTATAAAAGTGCAGGGCACTGGCGTAACATTATTGTTACATCAGCATACCTGCCTTTTGACTCTCCTCATCTACCTCCAGGTAGAGCTTTTTCTCTTCTGGTTGACTACTGCAGTAAAAGCAGATACCACTAATTATTGGGTGTGACGCCAATGCTCACCACACCTTGTGGGCAGCAGCGATACCAATAAACGTGGGACTGCACTTGCTGAATATTTAGCCTCCACCAATTTAATTTTATTAAATAGGGAAGTGAACCTACATTTGTTGTGGCAAGGGACAGGAGGTTATTGATCTAACCTTATGTTCTCTCGAACTCAGCTAATGATATAAGAAATTGGCATGTCTCACAAGAGGAATCTCTGTCTGACCATAGACAGATAAGCTTCTCTTTACATGCTGATTCCTTTTCTTCTAGGTTGTACAGGAATCCAAGATCCACTAATTGGGCTCTTTTTAAGCAGCACCGTAGTAGTCGCTTGGGTTCTTGGGCTCCTAGTTGCTCAACAAAAGAGGACATAGAGGGTGCTGTTGACTTTGTACAGCAAGCTCTTACATCCTCTTATGAGAACTCCTGCAGTTTACAGAGGGAAAAGAGCAAACCTATTCCCTGGTGGAATAGGGAGCTCCAAGACCTCCGTAGGAAAAGTAGAGAGAGCTTGGAATCAGGCGAAATCATCTCAATCAGTTTCCGATTGGGCTGATTATCGCAAGGTTCGACAGGAGTATAAGCATCTTATACGCCTTAGAAAGCATTTGTGCTGGCAGGACTACTGCTCCAACATTGATAAAATGTCGGATGCTGCTAGGCTTCGCCGCATTTTATGTAAACCACAAGTAGGTGAAGTTGGCTCATTAAAACTACCTTCGGGTCAGTATACACTCAACCAAAGGGAACCCCTGCTTCACCTTCTTGACACTCATTTTCCTGGCAGCTTTGCAGTTGGAAATGAGGCATTTCCAGACACATTGGGCCCAACCAGTTTTTCTGGCTTTGGTGACCAAGTTCTCGCCTGCAGGAGTGATAACACCTGATAAGGTTCCCTGGGCTGTAAAGTCTTTTGAACCGTACAAGACTCCAGGGGTTGATGGCATTTTTTCCAGCTCTTTTGCAGGAAGGACTGGACATGCTGGTGAGACCCCTAGTGAATTTTTATCGAAGATGCCTAGCGCTTGGCTATGTTCCAATAGCCTGGCGACAAGTAAAGGTCATCTTTATTCCTAAGCCAGAGGCGTAGTTCCTATGACCTGGCAAAATCCTTCAGACCAATTAGTCTTTCCTCCTTCTTACTGAAGTGTATGGAAAGATTAATCGATCGCTTTATAAGAGATGGTCCCTTGCTGGAACATCCTTTACATGTTTCACAACATGCGTATCAATGTGGATAGTCTGTTGATATGGCCCTTCATGAACTAGTTTCTAGGATTGAACGGGCATTAGACAACAAACAATTCACACTGGGCGTTTTTCTGGACATTGAAGGGGCATTTGACAATACAACCTTCAATGCTATCTGCAAAGCAGCATCCAATCATGGCGTACGTCAGACCATTGTTAAATGGATTGATGCTATGCTAAGATTTCGCCATATCATGACTGACTCTTGTGGAGACAGCATGATCTTTACTACCACAAAAGGCTGTCCACAAGGAGGTGTACTATCTCCTTTGCTGTGGTGCCTTGTGGTGGAAGAACTTTTGCAGAATTTGCAAGAGTCTGGCCTCTACAGTCAAGGATATGCTGATGATTTGGCAATCCTTGTTACTGGAAGGTTCCTTGACACCATTTCCTCACTTATGGAGAGTGGTTTAGCCAAGGTGGAACAGTGGTGTCACCATAATGGTCTATCTGTGAACCCACAGAAAACCGAAATGGTGCTATTCACTCATAAACGGAAACTTGATGGGTTTAAACCACCAATTTTCTATGGTATGCCACTACAACGTGCAGACCAGGTCAAATTTTTGGGACTTATTTTGGACCAAAAATTAAACTGGCGCAATCATGTAGAGGTCAAATGTCAGAAGGCTGTTAATGCATTCTGGCAATGTCGTAGAGCTGTAGGAAAATCCTGGGGTCTATCACCACAGGTCATGCGATGGCTTTTCGTGTCTGTGATTAGACCCATGATCACCTATGCTTCACTAATCTGGTGGCCTCGTGCACACTTGTCTACTGTGAAATGTCAACTTAGTCATTTACATAGAATGGCTTGCCTCAGCATTTGTAGTGCCATGTGCACCACACCGACTGCAGCCATGGAAGTCTTGCTGGACCTGCCTCCCCTGCATATCTTTGTGGAGGGTTGTACAAGGGCAGCTGCATATCGACTAAACATAGCTGGCAGTTGGAATGCAAAGGCAAGGTTGTAGGTCACAATGCTGTTTGGGCTAAGGCCAATAGGCCAGTACTCAAAATGCCAAGTGACTTTATTGTACCAAAATTTATTTTTGGTAGACTTTATACCATTCAGTTTCCCACTAGGGATGACTGGGAAAAATCTAGAGTGAATATTCTCTCGCCTCCTGGAATTGTCTGCTACACTGATGGATCACGCTTTGTGAATACCTCAGGCGCGGGCATCTATTTCCAGAAGTCTAAACAGATGCGGTATTTTACCTTAGGCAGTATGTGTACTGTCTTTCAGGCAGAAATACTCGCTATTTTACAATGCTGCCGTAGCAGAGAATTGATGGCCCTCAGAAATGAGAACATCTTTATTTGCTCTGACAGTCAATCTGCTCTGAAGTCACTTCTATCTCCAAAAGTGTCTTCAAAGTTAGTTCTCGAGTGTGTTCTTGCTTTGCAAGAACTCTCGCAGGACAACAATGTCAAATTATTATGGGTCCCAGGTCACTGCGGCATTGAGGGCAATGAATTTGCGGATCATGCTGCAAAAATGGGATCAGCACGTAGACACGTTGGCCCAGAACCGGTAGTTGCTGTCTCCAGAGCTGTTGCTAAGGCTGACATCAACAGCTGGGTCAGGGAACAACATGTTCAATATTGGAGTGAGCAAAAGACTTGCCGTCAGGCCAGATCCTTTATGGAGAGGCCATGCAAGAAAATAGCCAGCTCCTTGATCAGCTTAGATCGTAAGCTGCTTAAGACAGTAACTGGTCTCTTAACTGGACACTGTCCCCTCAACAGACACCTATGTACTATTGGGGTCTCCGACAACCCCAAATGTGCAAAATGTCTGCTCACAGAAGAGGATTCTATCCACTTCCTTTGTCACTGCCCTGGGTTTGATAAGTTGAGAGCTAGGTTCTTCCATGCTCCACATATTGAACCCTCGGCCGTTTTACAGGAGCCTGTTGCTCAACTTTTGGGGTTTATTAAAGCCTCAAAACGTTTGTGCGACTAGCTCTCAAAAGTTTCTGTGGGGTACACAATGGGCTTCTTAGCCTGCGTGAAGGGCTTGCGCCCACCCCTTTATCACTATCACTATCACTAATGTTAAGAAAAAAGGGCATCGTCAGAAACACCAAAAATGTAGAAACTTTTAGAAAATTTTTAGTTACACACCTCTCCTCAGAATTTCCATGCTGCATGTATGATATTCACTGGTACGTTTTTAAGCACCCAATCGCACCAATACAATTCGCAAGCAGATTTGATCAGGCTACAAGCAGTAGCAGCAGCATTAATACAAGCGATAGCTACTCTAGAGTAAAATTTTTATCCTATCCAAGGAAAATCTTCTGTCCCGTGGTAAGATGTAATATTTTTTATGCTGCATCTTTTTGTATGTAAAAGCAGACATGCAATTCGGAGTTTAAGGTGTCTGAACCGCAGAAGAAGAGCGTTAAAGAATTATCAATGAAGATGGAGCATAATTAAGGCCTAAAAATTGACAAAAATCAAACTTTTTTGCAAAGAAGTTAGAAGTCACCTGCAATTTGTGAGCAAAGGCTTTAACTATCTTACAAATTCAAGATTGTAGGTCTGTATGCTGCTCAGCTCTTTGTTGTACGGTGCACTTAAGATTTTATGATAAATCGTTGTGTAGATTCACCGGCCGTTCGATTCCCGACTTTTCCGATCTACCGACCATCCCGATTTACCGTATAATGATAAAACAAGTTATTTTCAGATTTTCGAAAAACCCGTTTCTCCGACCATCCCGATTCTTCCGATCTGTACAATAAAAGACTATTTTTTATTATGAGAAATTTCCCGATTCACTGACCGTCTCGTTTCTCTGTCCGTCCCGAATCTCTGAACATCCCGCCTGATTCTCTCATATAAAGGTCGACGAGCATGGAAAACAAGTAAATTCATTCGTAATGCGACTAGTACTGTTGCATGCTATTCGATATTTTAATTGAAAATTTAAAGTTCAATCTATTTTAAATAAATTTTAATTTTGGACTTTATTCCACCCAAATGCATTAGGAAATTTGGTACTGTCCTGCAATTTTGGAATAACTTCTTTTTCTGCTTGCTGCGTAAGCATACATGCACATATATTAAGTATAAGCTATGTGGGTGGGTGGGTACCACATGTGGGCGTGGAAGGGTTTGGGGGTATGCACCCCCAAAAGTTGGAACACCCCCAGAAATCAAAATACCCCCAGAATTCAATTTTTGAATTTTTTCTGCTTTTAGCGATTTTTTGATGCCATTGGATAGTGCTCAATGAGAAACCACCATACGACCACTTTTAAGACCATTTTTTCACCTTTGAAAATTACTTCACCCCCCCCAGATATTTGGTGCTGCCCACCTATGGTGGGTACCATGTGCGAGCATGACCGGTCTGGGGGTAGCCAATCTGGGGAATCGAATATTGAGCTTTTTTGGGTCAAAATGACGTCGGAAACTAGTGTAAATGCTAAAATGTTTTAATTTACAGTTTCTAGTCAATTTCGAGCACTCTAAGAGAAAATTGGTTATTTTCAGTGGTTTTTAGTCTTTATATGTTGCCGCATTTATCTCAAAATTTTTCCCATTTTTCCAATTTCGGGAGTATAAGTAGACCTCCGCACCACCATGTGCCTGTCTGGTGAGGGGGTACTATACGTGAGCAGCACCCAAATTATGGGGCCTGGTTGATGTGAATCAGGCAGAAATCAAAAAACATGCTAAAAATTTATTCCTAAGGGTCTATCGATTTTCAGGAGGATGTATTACATTCTCGGAGGTCTAGACCCCCCAACCCCGCTCCCTTCCCCCACGCCCACGCGTAGTGGGTCACATACAGCGGGGCTTTCTGTTAGCTTTTGTACCCAAACCCATGCTTATTGTATAGGTGATGGTGGTGGTAAATTAAATGCAAGCTCATCCTTGGTTCAATCCGGATCAATCGACGCCACACGTGCCACGGAGCGCTGCTGTTGGTGAGTCGGCAAAGCCGAATGGAAACGAATTTGCGACGTTTCAAAGAATTTTGTCTGCTTTCGCGCGAAAGCTTTGCCAGCGTTATAGTCGATTTGATGCAATATCGGCCGTAGAAGTCTTACTGCTATTGGCCGCTGCAACTATCTTGCTGAACAACTGCTATCACCTTTTAGAGAATTTGTTCGTCATTTCGTTCGTATTTTATCTTTGGCATCTGCTTATGTCTCGCCGTTAACAGTATTCTGTTTTGAACACTCGTTTTGGGGATTTTCGGTACTAATTCACGAATTTTTGGATGAGCGCTCGTGCTTCATTATATTGTCCGCCTGACTCATTCTTCAAGTAAAAGAGATAATTACCTAAATCGTGCGTGACTCCTCTAAGCTTACAGTCTGTTTCACGTAACTTCGGTCACAAATTTTAAAAGTATCTCCGACAATAAGCTGATAGATTGCGATTAAAACATTGATTGATATTTAATTATCGTATCCCTCGGAGTCAGATGAGGATTCTTTAAACTTATGCACAAAGTTATGTAACAGACTATAAGTGTAAGGATTAGAATTTTCCAATCGATATAAATCTATCACAAAAGCGGTTAAAGCTGAAGGTTAAGAACCCCGTTTTTCTGGGGTGTAACGGTTTTTCTGGAGCGTAGTGCATGGCTACAGGTGTCCCAAACAAACATGAGCATGTGGGGTCAGAAACAGGTAGAAATCGATAGATTTTAAAATAAAGAATAAAATTTTAAAAACTAAAATAAAACCCCAGAATCCCCAAAAATCGATAGACCACTAGAATTGAATTTTTAGCATGTTTTTTGGAATTTTTGCCAGCTTTACACCACCCAGATCCGAAATTCGGTCGCTGCCCATGACAAGATCCTAAAACTCCCTATGGTCTAGAAGCCCAGAAGGACAAACGGAAATTCTTTCTATGTGAAGTAGGGCAAAAATAAGGCCGAAAATTGAGAAAAATCAAAAATTTCTTGCAAAAGAGTAAGTTACGTGAAACTCGATCAGAAACAGTCGATAATGGGTGGTTTTACGCTATTTTAAGTATTGACTCCCGAACCAGCCATATTATGGGCAGATATGTTAGGTATTTTGTACATACATACGTATAGGGGCGTAACCAGGATTTTATTTTGGGGGCGAGGGAGGCGTGCAAAATTTTTAAAGTCCTATACATATCTCGAGAACCAAAAGAAGATACGCGAAAATAATGGCATTTTGAGCGTTTCTCGATTAGATCTATACCATGATAGAAAAAATTTAAAAATCGAATTTTTTGCATGAGTTCAAACTTGGATGTAAAAATCTATCATTTAATTTATGTGTATGACTACTGTCTGTTTCACACAACTTCGGTCATAAATTTTAAAGCTATCTACGGCAATAAGCTGACAGATTGCGATTATAGCATTGATCTGGTATATGAATATGATAATCCTCGGCCTACTGTCGACGAAAATATAATTTTTTTGAATTTATGCACAAAGTTATGTGAAATATGAATCATACCTATAATATACTTGGCCATCCTTTTTCTTATATGTTTTTCACAGCGAGTGCGAAATTTGTGTCCCCCCCTCACAGCTATAACGGCACACATCTGAGAGGTGCGGTTTTTTTAAAAGGTAGATAATAAAAAAACTTAGTGCCCCCATTTTTTTCTTGTTTACACTCAATACCGAGCGCGTCGTGAGTGTGTAAAGTTTACACCAAAAATTCAAATAATTTGCGGAGGGCCAATTTTTTTAAAATGTTTCTCCTAATTAGTAGGTTACGAATCTGGTCTTAAAATTTCTTTACACTCATTGGTTGTTGCACAGGAGTGTAAATTGGACGGTTTTTTTACAGTTTTCATGTGGCCAAGCATATCTAACTCAGTTTTATATTCTATGCAGTCTGAGTGGTTTCAAAATGTAGACGGTTAAAAAATCTAGAGGGAGACTTTTTTTAATTTTTTTTCAAAAGTAATATTCTCGAATTTAGAGGCGGTTTATTGTAAAGAGTCTAAGACAAAAAAACTTTTCCCTGCCATATTCTCCACTTGGTAGACAAAACGTGGTAACTACCCTTAAAATGTGCCTCGTCTTAAGCGCTACACGTCAACATTTATTTTAGTTTTTTTACAATCAATATTGCGTTATTAGTGCAAGTGTAAACTTTACACTGAAAACATTTTTTCCGCCCATAGCGTCGTGGATGATGAATTTTTTCAAAAAATGTTTTCCCTAATTAGTAGGTTACGAATCTGGTCTTAAAATTTCTTTAAACTCATTGGTTGTTGCACAGGAGTGTAAATTAGACGGTTTTTTACTGTTTTCATGTGCAAGAGCATATCTAACTGAGTTTTACATTCTATGCAGTCTGATTGGTTTCAAAAGGTAGACGGTTATAAAATCTAGTAGAAACTTTTTTTATTTTTCTTAAAAAGTAATATTTTCGAATTTAGAGGCGATTTATTGTAAAGAGTCTGAGACAAAAATATTTTTTCCCTGCCATATTCTCCACATAGTAGAAAGAACGTAGTAACTACCTTTAAAATTTGCCTCGTCTTAAGCGCTACACGTCAAAATTTATTTTGTTTATTTACAATCAATATTGCGTTATTAGTGCAGGTGTAAACTTTGCACTGAAAAAATTTTTTCCGCGCAGAGCGTCGTGGATGATAAATTTTTTTAAATGTTCTCTGTGAGGTCAGAATAACGAATCTGACCTTAAAACTTTTCTACAATTAATATACAGTACCAGGGGTTTAAACTTTACTTTCTAGTGGATGAGTAAAAAAACAGATTTTGTCCCAGATTTCTCTGCCAACTTTTTTCGGTTATGAGTTAAGATAATTTAAATAGATAAATATAAAGTAACTTTTAAGGGCTACACGTCGAAGCAAACCGCGTTCAAAAAAACGTGATATTGAGTTGTTTATGGGGGTGTAAAGTTCGAAATCTGAGGTGTAAAATAGGCGAAAAAACAGGTTTTTTTCGTATTTAATTAATAAATCATATCAAATATTTCGCGAAACATAGGTTTGGCACATACAAACGTACTACAATCAAAGGGCTACAAACTGGCCCAAACCGAATTTATTTACACTCAATAGGGCGTTCGGTTCAGATTTTTAAAGTTTACAATGTGGTGGACAGTGAAAAATACGTGTTTGTCCATATTTTTGTTCGCCACCCCTTAAACAGTACTTTATTTTTATCCTATTCGACCTCTCCCGACTTCTGAACAGAGAAAGTGGAGTGTAAATAAATTCGGTTTGGGCCAGTTTGCAGCCCTTTGATTGTAGTACGTTTGTATGTGCCAAACTTATGTTTGTAAACTTTACACTGAAAAAACTTTTTGGGAGAAAAGATCGGTTTGGGTTTTTTTGAAACAGATGAAAAAAACCGATTGATTGCCCCAGATGTACATTCTTGTGCTCAATTTCCATACGCACGTACACGACCGTTAAGCGCAACGCTTAAGTGAGTCGCCCGGGACCACCTTCCCCTAAAAATTATCATATTTTTCATTCCATTCCCACACATATTTTCAATCAAAATCCGGGATAGGAAAATGGGTACTCGGGCTTAATGCGACTTGAGTACGAATTGGTATGTGTGTTATCATATCTTACGTGTGTTAAAAGATCATATGTGTGTGTCTCATATTTGTGCCTGTCTCGTTTGTACATACCTTTACCCAGGGGCGGATTTAGTGGGGGGCGGCCGCCTCCCCCATTGGCCCAAAAAAGTGCGCAAAATTGAGCATTTTTAAGCGATTTTCAGCGATTTTCGGGTTAAAACGGCTTATTTTTCCGCGCAAGTCAGGGTTCCGCCCCCCGCCCCCCTTAGGGAAATCCTAGATCCGCCACTGCCTTTACCGTAAGCTTTTGCCCATAGGCCTATTGTCGTATTCATAGATCCTTTTCATCTCTTGGTTCGTGTTGTTACGCCTCTTTTTCCGCATCAGTTAAAACTGCGTGCGAGCGCAGTTTTGACGGCACTTTAAGATTTTACATTTTACAATTAGTTTTTGAGCCTGAGAGCCTCTCCGCCAGCTTCCGCGCTGAGCGTATCTTTTTTCTTTTCGTCGCCGTACGTGAGCAGACTCCGTACATGCCTTTTTATCTGCTTGGCTGCAGAACTCGTCTGTTAGTTTTCCTGCGTAGTGTGCACGCTATTTTTCGCCGTACGCCTTGTTTTTAATCATTCGTGTTTGTGCCAATTGGCATCAGTTGTTGTCATAGGTGGGCAGCACCAAAATTCTGGGGGGTGAAAAAATTTCTGGGGGGGGGGTGAAAAAATTTTCAAAGGTTAAAAATGGCTTTAAAAATGGTGGTATGGCGAAAAAAAACACCATTTTTCGACGTTTCTCATCGAGCACTATCCAATGGCATCCAAAAATTGCCAAAAAAGCAAAAAACTTTTTTCTGGGGGGGGGGGTTATTTTGATTTCTGGGCGGGTATTTCAACTTCTGGGGGTGCATACCCCCAGAAGTTTGATTTTACCCGATTAGCGTAACACGACGGTCAGCAGCATGTATCCTCCATGCTGTCGCTTTTTAATTGCTTCATATTTTTTCTGTCCAAAAAATATTGTAAAAATTAATTATTTAATTAACGATGCTGGGCTCGGTTGAATTTCCGTGCTGTTGAATTCTGTCCTTGTGCTACACTATACTTAGGAACCCTTAATATTTTCAAGCACCGGAATTCGGTCCAAAACAAGTTAAATAATAATCTTTTTGAGCCCTCAATTAGGTTTCCGGGGAACTTACTTTAATTAGGTACCTAATCTCAAAGGGGTTAAGTAAGTAAGTTTCACTAGGTGCGTGCGTAGAGGGACGGGCTACCTTGAATAGGCCGGGCCGCTTACCCCCGAATCGCCGGCTGGTGATCGACCTCCTAAAAAAGGCGAGAACCCCCGTGTGAGCGCATAAGCTTGAAATTCGGGTTGATTAAGCGAAGTGAACGTTGCTTGAGTCTACGTTAACACATCTGATATTTATTTGTCCTTGGGCCATTGTGGAGACTTTTTTCATAAATGTTGATCGTAATATCATAATAACGAATCCGACTGAAATTTTCTTCAAACTCTGTGGTTGTGTAAAGTTTACACTGCCTATTAACTCAACTCTTGTTCTAGAGCCTTGCGGAAGCTTAATTTTTTTTTTCAAAATGTTCCACGTAAAATCAGAATTGAGAATCTGACTATTAGTTTTCTCTACACCTAGTAGTTGTGATAAATTTGCACTAATCATTTGTTGTTAAAATGTAGTTTATACTACAAATTTACTTTACTTCAAATCTGAGCGTTAGTGTTCCTTACACTTGAAATTTGCGTAAAGTTAATGCTGAAAAACTTTGATCTGTTAAAATAATGTAAGGTTGCCTTGTCTGAGAAGGATAATGCTGATGTTAAGAACAGTATTGCTTTCCGTGTTTTCGTGACTGCTGTCATTATAATGGCATGTTACTGTATGTGTTTACTGACTGATGTACTCAAATCATACTAATCAAAAGCGGGGTACTAGCAAAGAAAAATGCTCCGATGGAACAAAAAAGATGAATATACTTGGAATTGTGGATTATCAAGGATGTAAAAGGATGGGACTAGGAAAAATCTACCTAAAGTCGCAAAATCTGCTAAAAATCACACTTTCTATAAGCAACGCAAAAAATCGAAGTATATTCTGCGGCCAACAGATTAAAATAAATATTTAACCATAAAATGATTGAAAAAGCAGCACATTAGCTACGCAGTAGCTATGGGAAATGATGTTGAGTAAAACTAACTGTCTTTCTAAGCCAATTGAATGAATGGTTTAAAACAGTAGGAAACACTTATGTTGACTTGAAACAGACTAGATGTAGGTACACTAGCATGCCCTTAAGGATTGTGTGCACTAATCAATCGGCCGCTGCTTTGCTTGCTTTAATGCTCAGAACGAAATAAAACAACTTTAAATACAATACCACTTAATTTTCTATCAATCAGGATACGAAGCTAGTCAGCGTTGCTACTTGCCATTAATTTAAAAAATAAACATTACAGATTGCTTTTATACACTCTTATCTGAAACTTTGAACATTATTTAAAAAAGACACTTTTTAGAGGCTGCAGAATATACTTCGATTTTTTGCGTTGCTTAGAGAAAGTGTGATTTTTAGCAGATTTTGCGACTTTAGGTAGATTTTTCCTAGTCCCATCCTTTTACATCCTTGATAATACTCCCAATATATTTTGAAATTATTGCCTTTGCCGTTAAATTTGCGGTATTCAAAGAAAACTAATGCATAAATGATAAATTGGCGCAGTGTGCCGGAAAATTTTGGCATATTCACTATTTTAAAGTGAAATCTGGGCTTCTAAGGTAAGCAATATACTTTAAAATAAGAAACCCGGCGCGAAGCGCAAGTTTTATAGCTCAAAAGTGTGCTAAAAATGTATGTTTGCTGCCCTTTTATTAGACAAGCGGGAATTTTTAATTTTTTCCTTTGGGGACCCTTGGGAAACACAAAAATTTTTCTATTTCGGGAGTTGGGGAAGGGGGTCAGCCCATACGTGGGCAGCAAGAAAATTCTGGGGGAGAGGTTTTTTTGAAGGTAGAAAAATGGCCTTAAAAATGGTGGTATGGCGATAAAAACACCATTTTTCGACGTTTCTCATCAAGCACTATCCATTGGCATCAAAAAATTGCGAAAAAAACGAAAAAAATTTTCAAAAATTGAATTCTGGGGGGGGGTATTTTGGTTTCTGGGGGGTGCATACCCCCCAAACCCCCCACGCCCAGGTGTGGTCAGGCCCGCCTCCCGGCTCCAGTTACGCCCCTGCATTCGTACATAGTAGGGGTGTGCCGAGTCCATTTTTTTCAAAAACTCGGGTCCGGGTCCGAAATTTAAAAGTAGGGTCCGGATCCAAAAAGCTGGACCCGTTGGGGTTCGGGTCCGGGTTCAATGTATAAAATATATCACAAGATGTTCATAGCATATGATAATATGATACAGATGGCTGTTGCATGAAATACCATACGTATATTTGTTTACATATTACTCCAACTCAATTAATTGAATGCACGAGTTACAGTTTATTGTGTAATGTAGCCCAATATCCAGGACTATCTTCCTAAGGAATCGCCAAAATTGAGAAAATTTATCTAATGCGCTCATGTGCGACTTTACATGGCGAAACTTTTTTTATGTACCTACCTATTTGGAGTTTCAGGATCACTCCAACAACTTTTGATGATAAAACACTGTTACAAGAGCATGGGGGATGAGGGGTACTCCTCTTCTTGAGCTTTAAAAAACTGATAGCTATACAACCATTTGGCCGAAAAAACTTTGCTATATAGCTTTTTTGGGCTCAGAAAATGAGCTGTATAGCCTTTGAAGCTCAGAAAACTAGCTAAGCCTTTTTTTGGATTCAGAACCACACAGCGTGACTCGTAAGCTCACAAATGGTATATATGTAGACTCCCCTAAACAACGCAAAAATCGAAGTATATTCTGTGGCATATGCGCGTTTCTGCAGATTTTCCGTAGTAATTTCGATTACGATGGCGAATATTTTGATTACTTTATTTTGGAAAATTTAAAGAAATTTTTGTGGTTTTTCAAGAAAACTATTGAGTTGGCAATGTAGGTGTAAAGTTTACACTATTATCTTTTACTCCAGAGCATTGTGAAAGGTCAAGATTTCATTAAATAAGTAATACATTGATTATTTAATAGTCATGAAAGTGTCTTCAATGCTCTTTTGCGAAACACTTAAATATGCTTTGTGACTACACCCTCATTTTCACAGGCCGCGGAATATACTTCGATTTTTGCGTTGTTTAGGGGAAGTCTAACTGTCATGCACATTCCTATGGCTTCTGTGCATATAGGGACATTTTCCCTAGTCCTCTCCTTTTACATCTCTAAGCAATGAAGAAATTAAAGTGTATTTACCTTTTTTGTTCCATTGGAGCATTTTTCTTTGCTAGTTCCCTTCTTTTATTTAATAATTAAGGCCATATATGTTAATAGGTGGACAGCGCCAAAATTCTGGGGGGGGGTGCAAATAGCTGAAGAAATTTATTTTCTTCTTCGAACCCTTTATACTAAAATGACCACAGATCAAGAAATATTGCGTTAGAAGAGAAAAAATTTATGTTTTGAGATATTACAGCCCTCTTCATTATAAAACCAATTTTACTGCACAGAAACCTAAATTGAGCTAGATAAGCTATAGAAACGTAACAGTAAACCAGCCATACTTTACACTTTTGTGCAACGGCCATTGAGTGTAAAGAAATTTTAAGGTCAGATTCGTAATCTACAACTCAGGAGGCAACATATAAAAAAATTGGCCCTCCACAAGATACTCAATGCTCTAGGCGGAAAAGTGCTTCTCAGTGTAAACTTTACACTTGGCAAGCGAATAACGCAATGTTGGGTGTATAGAAACAAAATAAACTAGGATCTGTAACGCTAAGGTCAGGGCACATTTTAAGCATAATTAACATGTTCCGCTTGCTTAGCGGAGTAGCTAAAGAAATTTCGTTTTTCGTCTCAAACCTTTTACACTAAAACAATCACAGATCGAGAAATTCGCGTTAAAAGAGAAAAAATTTACGATTTGAGATGTTGTACACCTCTACATTATAAAACCAATTGGACTGCACAGAAACCTAAATTGAGTTAGATAAAGTTTAGAGCAGGCTACACAGTAAAAAAATTCGATTACTTTACACTTTTGTGCAACAACCATTGAGTGAAAAAAATTAATCTCAGATTCGTAATCTACAACTCAGGAGCAAAATTACGAAAAAATTGGCCCTCCGCAAATTGTTTGATACCCAAAGCTCTGGGCGGAAAAGTGCTTCTCGGTGTAAACTTTACACTTGTGCTAATAACGCAATATTGGGTGTATAGAAACAAAATAAACTAGGATCTGTAACGCTAAGGTCAGGGCACATTTTAAGCATAATTAGCATTTTCCGCCTATTTAGCGGATTAGTTGGAGAGATTTCGTTTCTCGTCTCGAACTCTTTACACTAAAACGATCAGAGATCGATAAATATTGCGTTAAAAAAAGAAAAAATTTTACGTTTTTGAGATATTGTAACCTTCACATTATAAAACCAATTGAACTGCACAAGAAACCAAAATTGAGTTAGATAAGCTTTAGAATACGCTAACAGTAAAAAACCCGTATACTTTACACTTTTGTGCAACAACAATTCAGTGTTAAGAAATTTTAAGGTCAGATCGTAATCTAAAACTGAGGGGCAACATTTAAAAAAATTGGTTCTCCGCAAATTGTTTGATGCCCAATGCTTTGGGCGGAAAAATGCTTCTCGGTGTAAACTTTACACTTGTGCTAATACTGCAATATTGGGTGTATAGAAACAAAATAAACTAGGATTTGTAATGCTAAGGTCAGGGCACATTTTAAGCATAATTAGCATGTTCCGCCTATTTAGCAAAGGAGTTGGAGAAATTTCGTTTTTCGTCTCGAGCCCTTAACACTTAAACGATCACAGATCAAGAAATATTGCGTTAAAAGAGATAAGAAATCGTTTTTGAGATATTGCAGACCTCTACATTATAAAAGTGATTGGATTTCACAGAAAACAAAATTGACTTAGATAAGCTGAAGGGACACGCAAAGAGTAAAAAACAAATATGACTTTACACTTTTCTGTAACAACTATTGAGTGTAAAGAAATTTTAAGTTCAGATTCGTAATCTACAACTCGTAGGCAACATGTAAAAAAATTGGCCCTCCACAAATTATTTGATTTTTTTTGGTTTACACTTTACACACTCATTGCTAACTCGGTATTAAGTGTAAACAAAAAAAAGATGGGCATCGAATTTTTCAATTATCCATCGATTAAAAAAACCGCACCTCCCAGGTGTGTACCGTTATTGCTGTGAGAGGGGGACACAAATTTCGCACTTGTCGTGATAAACATATAAGAAAAAGGATGGCCAAGTATTTTATAGGTAGCGCTATCGCGCTACCTATGATGTCTTTTCTGAGTTTCAACGTATATATAGCTATTTTACCGACTCCAAAAAGGGCTAAATTGCTATTTCTAGTCTAAAAAGGCTTTATAGCTATGTTTGTGAGTCCGAAAAGGCTATAGAACCGTTTTTACGAAGCACTTGTAGTCTGTTGCACATAACTTCGTGCATAAATTTTAAGAATTCTCATCCGCCGCGAAGCGTCCAAGTCGTTTACATTTTTATCGCCTGAAATCAATTTTGTAGCTTTTTGAAAGGTTACGATAATTATGTATACTAGCAAAAGAAAATGCTCCGATGGAACAAAAAGGGAATATGCTTGGGATTAGAGAATTATCGAGGATGTAAAGGAGGGGACTAGGGAAAAATCTCCTATGTTATATGCCAAAAATCGCAAAATATGTTAAAAACCAAACTTTCTCTAAACAATGCAAAAAATCGAAGTATATTCTGCGGCCTTTGAAAAATGTAAAAGTTTAGTAAACAATTGTTGTAGACATGTGTAAAAGAGTATCTACATAAGGTCTGTTGCACGTCAGCTTCCGTGTTTCCTTACTGCTTTGAACCAACAATATCATCGATTGTCTTGAATGCATCGATATGTACTATTTCATTCAATTCGCTTAGCTACTGCATTGCTAATTCGCTGCTTTTTTCAATCAATTTTTTAGTAAATAGTTTATTTCTATTGGGAGGCCGCAGAATATACTTCGATTTTTTGTATTGTTTAGAGAAAGTCTGGTTTTTAACATATTTTGCGATTTTTGGCATATAACATAGGGAGATTTTTCCTAGTCCCCTCCTTTTACATCCTCGATAATTCTCAATCCCAAGTATATTCCCCTTTTTTGTTCCATCGGAGCATTTTTTCTTTGCTAGTACCCTACTTTTAATTAGCAAGATTTGGAAATACAATACTAGATTTCATTTACTGTGCGGTTCTTCTAATAATTGAATGGTTTAAACTTTACAAAACTACTAGTTGTAGAAGAAACAAACATTCTGATTAGTAATTCTTATGTTACGTAGAACATCCTGTAAATAAATATGCTTCCAAAACTTTCTAGAGCTAACTTAATTTACATTTTAAACTTTACACAAGAGTGTAAAGAATTTTAGTGGAATTAATAATTTCGATATTGCTCTGATATAACGATCAGCATCTATTAAGAAACGAAACCTCTATAATGTTCTTAGAACAAATTAACATTAGGTGTTAATCAATTTACACTACTCTTCATGCGCTCCTAGCAGACGTATCACATCTGTTTCCATATATATTTTACGATTTTAGGGAAAAAATAAGTTACCGTGAGGCTCTAGAATGGAGCTTATTATATAGTGTAAACCTTAAACTAGCAACGAGTGTAAAGAAGATTTTAGTCGGATTTGTAAATTCGATATTACTCGGATATTACGATCAACATTCATGAAAAAATTACATCTCCATAATGGTTTAAGGACAAATAGACACAGATGTAAACCACTTTGCATCACTGTTGAGTGTAAACAAACGCGCCCAGCTGACGTCCTATATTTCATTCCCTGTAAATTTTTAGATCTCAGGAAAAAATTTCGGTTTTTGCAATGCTCTAGAACAAAGGCTAACATGCAGTGTAAACTTTACACAACCGCCTAGTGTAAAGAGGATTTTATTTCGATTTGTAAATCTGATATTACTCGGATATTATTACCAACATTTATGAAAAAATTGCATGTCTACAATGGTCTGAGGACAAATAAACAATGAGTGTAAACTACTTTACATCACTGTTGGATGTAAACAAACGCGCCTACGTGACGTCTCACATTTGATTCTTTGAAAATTTCTAGACTCCAAGAAAAAATTAGGTTTCTGGAATGCTCAAAAACGAAGATAAATACATATGTAGTGTAAACTTCATGTAAACACCTAGTGTAAAGAAGATTTTGGTCAGATTCGTAATTTTGATATTGTTCCGATATTACGATTAATATTTATGAAAAAATTAAGTCTCCATAATGTTCTATGGGCAAACTAACAATAGGTGTAAACCACTTTACAACACTGTAGAGTGTAAACATATGCGCCAGACTGGCATATCAAATTTGGTTCCTGGTCCATTTCTAGACTTGATAAACGTGTCCCTGACTCGTAACCGGAGAAGCAGGCAGAAAAAACAAGACAGAAACGCATTTTAAACACCAAATTTTTGACTTTACACTCGCTAAATATTAATGTATAGACAATTTGCTTTGACATGCACCCGATATAAAGCACTTTATTTTTATTCTATTGGACTTATCCCGACTTCTGGACGGAGAAAGTGGCGAACAAAAAACGCAACAAAAACGTATTTTCCATCATTTAGAACACTGTAAACTTTAAAATTCCGTACCGAACTCCCCATTGAGTTTAAAGAAATTCGGTTTGGTACAATTTGTAGCTTTTAAATCGTAGTACATTCCTGTGTGCCAAAATTCTGTTGCAAAAATTATTTGGTATGATTTATTAATCAAACTTCGGAAAAAACGTGTTTTTTCGCCCATTTTTTACCTCTGATTTCGAACTTTACACCCCATAAATAACTCAATATTGCGTTTTTTAAATGCGGTTTGCTGCGATGTGTAGCCCCTGAGAGGCACTTTATTAATGCTGTCTTCAATTTACACTGACTCATAAGCGGAAAAATTTGGCAGAGAAATCTTACTTAAAATCCGTTTTTACACCATCCACTAGAGTGTAAACTTTAAACCCCAGGATCTAACTCACCATAGAGCGTAGAAGACTTTGCTTATATGCAGAATGTAGCCCTTGATCCGCTCTACATTTCTGTCAGAAAACATTTTAAAAAACTCATAACCGGAGTTAGTATCAGACATAAGCAGGTTGAAAACTCGACCAAAAAGTGCTTTTTCACCCCCAGATTTTCGCACTCTTTACACTGCCATTCGAGAACTAATGCGAATTTCAAAAAACAAAAAAATGTTGTTCTGTAGAATTCATCCCTCTATAATCCTTTGCTGTTCAATTGTTCGAGTCATCAATACTCAGTTGTCCACATGCCGTGACAAAAAGGTCCCAAAATTTGTCCTATGTTATAACGTTACACAAAAACTTTACACCTTCTTTACACAGTCAGTTTTGAGTTTCAAGAAAAACAAAAAAACACGGGCAGCGAATTTTTTTATTATCTTTCTTTTAAAAAAACCGCACCTTCCAGAAGTGTCCCGTTATAGCTATAGGGGGTGCACAGGTGTTAGGAGGTACCCAAGTATATTATAGGTACGCGCTAACGCGCTACCTAAGATATATATCAGATCAATGCTTTAATCGCAATCTGTCAGCTTATTGTCGGAGACAGTTTTAAAATTTATGACCGAAGTTATGTGAAACGGACTATAGCTATCTACTAATTTGGTTTTAACCCCTCCCTGAAAGTTTGAACTCGCGAACCTATGACAAAGCATTGTAAAAAATTAAGTGATTCGGCAGAATTCTTTGTCATTTTTACACGTTTAACTCACTTTTGCAGTCTTTTGAGGACAATGCAAAAAACGTACATCTCGTCGCTTTAAAATCAATTTTGTAGCTTTTTGAAGATAGCAAAAGGAATAATAATCTGTTTCACAGCAAAACAGGAATAATAATCTGAATCACATAAGTTTGGTCATATATTTTAAGAAATTTCTCCGACAGTAAGCCGGTGGATTACGATAATTATACATAGAGATTAATGCAATAATCACAATCTATTAGGTTTTTGTCGCAGATTTTCAAAACTTATGTGGAATGGAGTATCTTTCGCCTACTCCCAAAAAAGTTGGCTTTTTTTATCCTTTTAAAAACGCTTAAAACAGCACATTTTTTACGAATTATAAAGAAAATCGTTAATTCTGGCGATTGTAAAGAAAATTGCAGGTTGGATACAGACTCGATATTTCTTGAGGTCGGGTCCGGGTCCGTGTCCAAAATTTTGGACAACCTCGGGTCCGGGTCCGGGTCCAAAATTTCTGGTCGGGTACTCCGACCATTCGGATCCAGGTATCCGATACACCTAGTACATAAGTATGTACGTTCTTGAGGTATGAGTTAGCGAAGCTAAGAAGATTGAAGCCGACATAATACTTTCTGAACATGTCCAATTAACGCCATTTAAATGGCTCAAACCGAATCCAATGATTCACAACTCCAATATAAAATTAAATATTGATTCAAAATTGTATTAAGCTAAAAAATTTCATTTTCGCCTAAAAGGGATCGAGATAAATAAGTGGACTAGACTGTTGACTTACGGTAGGTTGTTCTTCAGTTCATGGGCGTGTGGGAGCCTAGAGTGGATTGGACTTTCAGAATTTGAAAGATCCCTCAGAATTCGACAGACTTCCAGAATTAAATTCTTCAAGAATTTTCTTCGTTTTCTTCGCGATTTTTTCATGCCAGCTCGATTATCGAAAAATTGTGTTGCTTGTCCCTACCATGCGTGTTTATCTTTGGGGATTTGACCATCCAGAATGGCTACAAAACCCCGCAAAATGGCTGGACTGCGAATAACACAGAATTGTCGAATTTTCGTAAAAATTGCAAAAAGTGTGCCTTTCTAAGCGTTTTCAGCTCATTTTTCACTCAAGTATCAAAATATCGACGTTTAGCGCCATATACACATTTTTTGACTATATTAGCGATTTTTCAAATGTTTTTATGTTTTAGAATGAACGAGCATTGTCTAAAGAGTCTAAAAACAGTGTTTTTTGCCATGTACCCGTCTTTTTTTTAGTCCAAAAAAGGCTTTTTTTTACAAATTTTTTTGGACCTGACCCCCAGAATTCCCGTGCCATACACGTTTAAGGCCTATTATCAATTATTTCAACTCTCTGGTCTTTGAAAATTTTTGGCTTTGAAACTTATTCGTTGTCCATAAATTATTTTAACGCACAGTTCTCTCCCATTCCTCGGCTATCCCAAGTTCGAACATATTGAAGTTACGCCTTGCTCATTCAAGAATTTGATCAATCAATTTTATAATTTAAAATAATATCATAATGCATAATTTTCGTTGTCAATCAAGCGTGTTCGTTCTGTGACTGCTCCTGTTCTTCTGGAATGATGACTTCGCAGTCCAGTCGTGGCAGCGACGACGAGTCCAGCAATGACCAGCATGGCTGTCAAGGCCAACAAAGCAATAATGAACAAGAAATCTAAAATATTCCATCTATTGCCAATAATTTTAATGGATTAAAATACGTACATATGTAAAAAATAACAGAAATAACTATGAAACAAAATGTTTATAATGCCTCTGAAATGTTTTATACTTATACGATAGGGATAATAATCGATAGTATACCTACCGACTTATTGGATGATCTTAACATTGTCTATACGGCAAAACTACATCAGATTTATAATCCATATTCGAAGCCCGATTTGATTTTATTGAAATGACTTTTGATTAGATGAAATTGACTTACTTCGTTTATTATACATAGAAATAAAACAAAAAATCAAGGATAAATAATGGGTTCAAGTCGAAAATGTATTACCTAATTTTAGAAACTAGCCCTCAACGGCAGCACCAGGAACGGATGGAATTAATTTTTTGTAAAAGTGCTTTAAATCGATTGAAAATCTGAGCAGATGAGTTTTCTTACTATTTTCTATGTCTACTTTGAAGCCGTGCCTAAAACAAGTCCGACTTTGCAAGACTGACACCCCAGCTAGGCCGGTCATACGTGCATATGAGACCCCAGGAGAAAAAAAGGCAGTCGAAATCGCCGAATGGCTTAAAATTGAGTAGAAACTGGGAGTGAAAGTATTTTTCGCGCTCAGCGACACTAACTTCTGAGGCCATTTCAGTTAGATGTAGTCTATCACAAAGTCTGTTCAGACCAGTCCATAGATGCACAGCATGATCGATCTGCGAGTCCGTCGGTCTAAAAGAGGATTCAAATAAGGAGCTTTTTGTGCCGAAACGACGTCCAAAACTGGTACAAATGCTCAATAGCGTTCAAACTATGTTAATCTACAATTTCTGGTGAAATTCAAACAATTTCGCAGAACATTCATGATTTGTCTTCATTTTATCAATTTACCTGAGAAAATTTCCCAATTTTTAACTGGAGTATATCGACTACACACGGGCATGAGGGAGGGGGTATGGAGGTATACACCCCCGCAGATTTGAAATCCTCCCACAAATTACTGTAGACTTCATAGGTGGGCAGCACCAGAATTCTGGGGGTGTGCAAGATTTTTCAAAGGTAAAAAATGGTCTTAAAAATAATAGTATGGCGAAAAAACAATATTTTTCAAACTTTCTCATCCAGTACTATCTTGGTATGAAAAAAATTGCGAAAAAAATTAGAAAATTTAAAAAATTGAATATTGGGGGGGGGCAGTATTTTGGTTTCTGGCAGAGTATTCGAACTTCTGGGGGTATATACCCCTAAACCTTCCCCCCCCTACGCTCACGATGTGAGTGAGACCCCACAGAATTCTATTTGTAGTAACTTTTTTTAGCAATTTTTAACGATTTTCTGGCGACCTACCCCTAAAACTTTCTTGCTGCCTATGTATGATAGCGACCCATACTCTCTCACGTGCACGTCTAGTTTCCTAACCGGCCATAGATATCCCAAAAGTTATTATACTGAGCCGATTTCGCTGAATTAAACAGCAATCGATAAATAATTTATTCCTAAATGCAACTAAAGTCCTACACATAATAATTGGAAAAAATGATTCGCTGAATTCATTCAATGTCATGATTAACACTTCAAAATTTTTGATTATTTTTGTTTTTCGCCTCGTGCAGTCCACAACTTCTACATCAAACATAAAAATTTTTTATATAGATTGATCCTGCTCTTTTTAAATCCCAAATTTTCAACGAAGTCTGAAAGTTTCTCTCAAAATAGAACTGAATCTAAGGTAGTCAATATTTGAATTTTTAGAATTTCAGCCCCTCAGACATTTAATGTCAGAATGTATTTTGTGCTGATATTGTGGTCATGAAGGAAACAATTTCGCTGTAGTGGACAGGGTTATCTTTCTTGTGGTATTCAATATTTCGAGTTTTACCTGCCTTTGTTTGCCTACGAACTGCAATGACAAGTTCTTTGTGAAAGGCTCGTTATTGATCATCGTGTGTGACCTACACGTGGGCGTGGGGAAAGGGATTTGGGGGGTTTAGAACCACGAGAATCCTAAAGACCCTCTAAAAAGCGATAGACCACCAGAATTGAACTTTTGACATGTTTTTTTGGGATTTCTGCCAGTTTGGCAACACCTAGACCCCGAGAATTCGGTCGCTGCCCATGTATGGTGTTACCTTTCTATTTTGGCCATCAGATTTTAAGAACGATAAATAAAGTTAATATTTAATTTATATTGCAGACTTGAAAGTAACTATCTCTTCACAATCTTCAAATGATCAATTCTATTAGAATTTGATAATATAATGAGAACAGAAAAATTATAATTTAAAATTTTGCATTTTCTAAGGAAAATTACAGATCGTCTTTATGTAATTGTCTTTTTTATCCAATTGTTTCCAATATAAAAATATGATAAGCTCACATCTTTGTCAGAAATTCATTCCCTATCGATTATTATGTTTTTTCGTTCAAATAAGTTCAATATATGATAATTGATGCAAAGAAAATATAATGTGAACAGAAAAATTATGAATTAAAATTTTGCATTTTTCAAGGAAAATTCCAGATCGTCATTACTTAATTGTATTTTTTATCATATCTTTTTCACACTAGTTTAGGCATAAATTTTAAAAAGTATGTCCGACAATAAGTCAATAGATTGCGATTATGGCATTGATTTGATATACAATTATCGTAATCTGTCGGCTTACTTTCGAGAAAATTCATGAGATTTATGCCTAAACTCACGTGGAACAGACTAAAATTGTTTTTAAGATTATAGAATTCGTTCCATATCGATTATCATATTTTATTCGTTCAAATCAGTCCAATCTGTAATTAGTGCAAGAAAACAAAGTGTGTAATAACTTTTGGAACGTCCATCACCTTTACACACCGCTAAACAAACATTATTCGGTACCAATATTCTCTGTCAGCTATATCATGCTTGTAGAAGTACATACGATAATAGGTGAATTATTTGACCACTCGGAGGCTCCTCATATAACATTCTGCATAACAGCATTTAATAATATCGAGTTTATAATTCGATAATAAAAGTCTGAAAAATTATGAAATTTAGTCTAAATATATAAATATATAAATATATAAATCAGATTGAGGAATTTTACAGTGTCTTTCAAACAATTCATCCGTATTTGAACAGCATCGCTCGCCTCTGCACAATAGATAAGCGGCTTACTGGAATAATGCAAAAAAATGCAGAGAATCATTCCTACACCTGTGGAACAATCCTACCGAAAAGTATAGTAATATCTTATTTTTAAAAAACAAAATTATTAAGTAATATTTTAGAAAATTAAGAAAATTATTAAGTAATTTACATGTTGATAATGCAGACTGTGTTTCGTCGCTAATGCTTATGAATGGCTTCCTTTCCAGTAGCAGCTTCAATTCGTGGTCGGTTGCGTTGCAGTCAATGCTGTTTATATTTGTGCGAAAATAGGGGCATTCCTTAAGCATACAGATAATTTAACTATGGTATGTTGCACACAACTTCGGGCAAACGTTTTAAAAAACATCTCTGACCATAAGCTGACAGATTGCTATTCTAGCATTGGTCTGATTTATCGTAATCTGTCGGCTTACTGTCGATGAAAATTCTTAAAATTTATGCCCAAACCTAAAAGTAGCAGACTAAAATTGCAGTAGCTTAGAATTTTATAGGATCTCGCGGATATGAATCATGTTCTTTTCGCATGAATCAAACGCGGCTTGAAAATACTAAGCAATGAGTACAATAAGGTTTTTACTTATAAAAAGTGTTTAGTGGTCTCATGCAGGCATGTCCGCGGAAGGTCTGAGGGTGTAGTCCCATAATGGAAAACGGGAAATTTTCGGACAGAATAAAGCAAAATAAGATCCGAAAATGGATGAATATGGAATATTTTCGCTAAAATTGCTTGAAATTGACCAAAAACTGTGGACAGACATAATTTTTACATTGTTTTACTATTTAGGCCATTTTAACTCAAAAAAGCTCTCTGGCTAACTCCAGATCGGACATGCTGTGCATCTGGTCACCACATGCATATGTATGCATGGATGCTGTTTTGGATAACATGGAGATATTATAAACAAAACTGAAAAGTTAAACTTTATCATCACGAAACAGGATCTTATGGATAAGCATGTGGGGTAGCCAAGCGAAAAGACAAGAAAAATGTTAATTATTCAAATAAAAACTGGTGAATGTTTTACAAAAATGCTTCATATCGTCCCGAACACGTCCACCTCCTTCAAATCCTTCCCCGAACAGCAAAGTGTGCGGCTTGAATATGCGTTGTTCAAATTTTAAATATTTTAGGAATATTAGGAATTTTTATCATTACATTTAATCTGACTCAAAGGATGAGATTATTTGTAAACTACGTAAGTCATTTTCCTTTATCTTAATTCTTTTTATCACATGCCACAACGCAACTGTATATATCGCATGAAGAACACTTTATGTATTTTTCTTGAATTTATTTTTATTATTAATCATTGTTTTAGTTTTACTTCATATGTTTTTATCTGATCACTCAAATTCTCTTCCATTTTACAATTAATAATTTCTAAAAATATTATATCATAAGAATAATTATTAGGTGCCTACCTTTGATGGACACAGAAGACGTTGGCTGTGAGTGCTCATTGCCTTAGTTTTATGTCCTACGTCTTCCAACTGAAATCAAGACAAGCAAAAATAAGTGTTCCAAGTATAATAAAGTTTTAGGATCTTATGTAGAATTCCCCTCCCTGCGATTTCCATTACTCATGCCATATCTACCTGATACATAATACGCAAAAGTTATGACAATGAGCAATGTAGGTACATGTAAAGTTAGGTTACTGTAGCTCAAATAGAAACTCTTGAGGGGGAAATTGTACATAAGATCCAAGTTTTGCATGTAACTAAACTAATGATTAGTTTTTAGAAATTTTTTGCTTGCCATATTGTTCCACAGAGCTGAAGCAGACAGACTTTGCCCCACTGCGCTCAGTTCAAAACAATCCGCGGCTAATAAAGAGATCGTTACGTTTGACTCTTCACTGGTCTGGAACGAACGAAAATTGTTAAATATATGAAGGACTTTGACAATATTCGTAATGCCTTGCACGTTCTAAGACGATGCGCTAAAACGCTACAATAAGGCTAATGTGAAATTCAAATAGCCAAATAATTTTTGAGAGAAAATGGAATAGATACATAAGAATCGCTTTCATTTTTCTCCTAATTCAAAGAGTAATATGAAACCTTTCGAACTTCTAGCGAATGTAAAACGCGAGCTTACCTCGTTTTCTAATTTAGTCCACACAGGTTGATATACGACGGCGAAATCGAAGCGATCCCATAATTTAGCTTCGTTTTGTAATGCTTGATTATAAATCTCGAAAATTTCGTCGTATCTTTCGTCTTTTATGCACGGACATCTATACCTAAGAGGTATATTTGTCGCATTAGCTGAACGCGTTTTTGGAGTCGAAGAACATTTGAGAAAAAAACTAATTTTAAACATACTATTCGTTTGATGGAATCGTTTCGAAACTGTGTAAAAACGTTCAGTTGAAAGCTTGAAATTTTAAGTTTTAGATTTCGAAATTTTCAATTTTTAAGTTTGAAAAGACCTGCATGTGAATTACTTATTGTGGTTCAATGCGCCTTCGCATGGATATACACATTAGCCATTGTCACCTAAAGCTGATTACTAAATGATTTAAGTAATATTTTCACAGATGCTTAGGAAACTTTTCACAAGATTTCATATATTATTACATTTTTTATCGCCGAAAATTCCTATTAATCAAAAGTCGAAACCTTTCCCTAATTTGCCATAAAGCTAAATCAACGACGCAAACAATGAATGGGAACCAGTAACAGCTGAGATTAAGCTGTGCTCCGACTCAAACCCATTCAATATAAATTTACGCTTAAAATCTACAGATTATAGAACAATTATATTAAATACGTATATCCTACTCTATAATCATATGGAATTTCTTACCTAATATAATCCTTACATTTGATTCCCTACCTCCATCTGATCGATAACCAAGATACCAAGACACCAAAATTTTCCAAAAGAGCCATTCAAATTCCACAAATCAGACAGACATTAGTTTCCTAAACTTCACCTGACGAATTTCCACCCATTATATTCCGACTATTCTAATTCCATATCAAGCACCTACTATAGGTGGTGACTGGTGATAACACAATGTAAGCTAACCACTCATATTTTTCATAATGACATGAGAAAATATGTACAACGCTCAGAATTTCGACACCTCTCCCAACTTTTAGCGATTAATTTTAGGTTTTAGTGACTTTGCGAATTATATGCCTATAGTTGTGCCATGTTGCGTTCTTTTTTCCAACGAATCTATAGTCTGTTTCACAAAACTTCGCGCATAAATTCTAAGAAATTTCGTCGTCAGTAGGCCGAGGTTTACGATATTTATATATCAGATCAATGCTATAATCGCAATCTGTCAGCTTATTGCCGTAGATAGTTTTAAAATTTATGATCGAAGTAAACGGACTATAGTCATTAGTTTCCAACGTGCGCTGTTATATACATTTATTTCTCCCATTAGAATCCCTAATTTACGATTACTCATAATACTCATAGCATTCACAAATAAGGCAGCCCAATCGGTAACCGTCTCAACACCACTGTCTCAACATTCCACTCGCCCAAGAATCTGGCGAACTTCTCAAAATTGTTATCATTGATACCTTTTGGGACTTGATCCCGTCTAGAGCCCCATAATTTTTACGCTGCCCATGCCTGAACGGAAAATTTCATAAGGGCGATAAGATTTACAACCTTGCACATATTCAGTTCAGATTTAGGATCTTAGATATCACTTAATGGTAATAAGATCTACGACCTTGTACATATTCTACTTCAACGATTTTAGGATTTTACTGACACGGATGCCACCTGCCACTGTTTCGCAATTTCAATGGCAAAGCTATGGTAATTAGTTAGGAAGATTTACTGTGATCAAAAAATACATTAAGATGCAGGTATCGCGAAATGCGTTTCATTTTTATCAGCTTGCGTGATGATACTAACGCTATATCCATTAACAGTTTAACCAACAAGATATATAATCTTTATGTAATATTATCTAATATTAGAGGTCAGGACCCGCCAACTTCAGGCAGGAGCTCCAGCCCGTCCACGGGATCCTCGTTATGTCGCTGTGGACAATGGAATAGTGCGTGCCAAAGAAAATTTTGCTCGCAAAATCATCGGGGTACAGCCTGAACAGCTGATTTAAAATGCACGCGGTTATTTGAATCACTTAATATATCTTCTTGGTTAAACCGTTAATGGATATAGCGTTGTTATCATCACGCATGTTGATAAAAATGAAGCGCATTTCGCGATACTTGCATCTTAATAGTATTTTTTGATGACATTAAATCTTGCTGACTAATTACCATAGCTTTGCCATTGAAATTGCGAAACAGTGGCAGGTGGCATCCGTGTCAATAAAATCTAAATCCGAAGTAGAATATGTGCAAGGTCATAGATCTTATCACCATTAAGTGCTATTTAAAATCCTAAATCTGAACTGAATATGTGCAAGATTGTAAATATTATCGCCCTTAAGTAAAATTTACCGTTCATGCATAGGCAGCGTGAAAATTATGGGGCTCCAGACGGGATTAGGTCCTAAAAGGTATCCATGATAATAATTCTAGGAAGTTCGCCAGATTCTTGGGCGAGAGGGAGTTTCTAGACCCCACCCAGACGCTTCATGCTCATATATGGTCCGTTGAGCATTGCGACAGTGGGAATGTTGAGACAGTGGGAGTGTTGAGAATTCGAGTGGGAGTGTTGAGACAGTGGGAATGTTGAGACAGTAGGAATGTTGAGACAGTGGGACTGTTGAGAATTCCGAGTGGGAGTGTTGAGACAGTGGGAATGTTGAGACAGTGGGAATGTTGAGACGGTGGGAGTGTTGAGGCACAATCGCCCAATCTTAGGCACTCTCGGAACGTGACACCACTTAGCTGAGCCAAACCTTATAATTTTTAACAGCACTTGGCACTATTGTACACTGCAACTTGGATTGAAGCTAATATCTTTTTTATTATCATTAGTACTAAATGCTCGAAATGAATTGTGCCTTTGCTCTCAAACGTATTTCATTTGTATTTATTATATCCATACATGTACAGCATAGGAATTTTCGGAGGTCAGGCCCAAAAAGTTTTTAAAAAGTGTCTTGTTTGGGATAAAAAACCATGGGTACACGTCAAAAACACTGTTTTTTGACGTTCCAGACAATGCTCGTTCTTTCTAGAGCATAAAAACATAAAAATAATTCAAATAATGTGAAAAATAGAGTAAATTGCACAAAATATTGTCAAAAAATCTGTATATGGCGCGAATCTCCGAAAATTCAAGATTTCAACGCTTAAACGGGCACACTTGATACGATGTTTACGGAAAATCGACAATTCTGGGGAGATCGCAGCCATTTTGCGGGGGTCAGTCAGTAGCCATCCTGGGGGTCAAACCCTTCTGAGAACACGTATGATTATGTTTAATCAAGCAATTCATTAATTAAATAATTCTAATTATATTGTCAATTATTGACACGTTAAGGCTTTCAGGTCAAAATGGAATCAAATGGATGTATCTGCATAGAATAACTAACTCAAATGCATAAGAGCAGTTGTCGGTATCCACTAATTTGCGGAATTCCTTGATGTTTCTCAGTCCGATCAGGTTAATATAAACGTTCCTCAAATTGTATTTCAGATAACCAATCACATTACGAAGGTTTTTAATCCAGTCGACAAGTTGATCTGAGGAGCGGTTAGAGCAATAGTGACATAAATCCCCCGTTCCTACGCTAATTGTGACCAGTTTCCACTTGAGCTCGTCCCGATACGAGCTCCTGAGTCTCGAGAGCAATTTTGTCGCTTGAGTCGAAAGATCTCTGTCAAGTAAAATGTTATCGATAATTATAGTTCCTAATAATAACTACCTACATAAGTAACACAACAAAGGCATAGGGGTTTAGAGGTTTAAACCTCCCAGAATCTGGAAAGCCCCGCAAAAATCGATAAAGCCCCAGAGTTTAATTTCGGGCATGTTTTTGGGACGTTTGCTGGTTTTGACCCCCAGAATTTGATTGCTGCCCATCAGGGGCAGATCTAGGGGGGCGAAAGGGGGCGGCCGCTCCCCACTGGTCCAAAATAGTGCGCAAAATTAAGCATTTTTGGAGCGATTTGTAGCGATTCTCTAGTTTAAACGGCTAATTTTTCCGCCCAAGTCAGGGTTCCGCCCCCTTTAGGGGTACCGCCCCCCCTTAGGAAAATCCTAGATCCGCCACTGCTGCCCATGTATGAAATTGAAATCAGCCAGTGCTTAGGGTGCTTATTTTAAAGTAATTTTCTCCTTCACTTTTACATGTAAATGTAAGCGGCACTTCGCGCATGTTTGCAAGTACATATATTTGCTATGTGCAAATATAAGTTTTTCTTACATAAAAAATACATAATTACAGCTTATTTCATGTATTATGCTTGGACATAACCTTTAGCAATTTTTAGCGACAAGATGACTGATTACTTATTATAAGCCGTGGGCTTACAGTCGGTTGAAAATATTAAAATTTATACCAAAATAGATCAAAAACCGCGGGAGACAGATGAATAAAAGTAACGCACAAATTTATTACTCACTTCATTCGAGCATTTGGCTTAGCCACGTTTAAAGCTGATTTAGTGTCCATCGATGCCGAACCGATTTCAGTTGAGTAACCAGATAGATTAGGATTGTATATCTTAATTATGTCTGAAATAATTCGCACCAAACTGTTTATAAGCGATTACTCCTGCAACAAGGCTTTTGAATAAGTAAAGATTCACTTGATGGAAGAAAATCGGAACTTTCTTGAAATACCTACCTATCACATTGACGGATAACATAAGCCTCGTTAGACATACATATAAACTTCACACATTAATGCATGGAATATTACACAAAGCGTATAATTTCAAATATATGTATCTACATGAAAAAATTGCGATGATTTAGAATCTCATTTTCTCAATGCTGCAAAAAACACCTCACATAGTCTGTTTCGTACAAGTTTGGGCATAACCATTAAGAACTACAAGTATATTAATTATGAGCTGATAGATTGCAATTACTGTGTTGATTTCATTTGTATGGCAATTCATTCTCGCAGACTCGTTTTTATACCTACTTATATATATTTTAAAATAAATATTCAGGTTTTACTTGGCAATGTCAAAGTGGCGCTTATGTTTCCAACTCCGCCCGCTGCGAATGATATTCCATGGTTAAGAGCACTAACTTCTGCGCCGGCCTAGTGAAAGTAAAAAAGCAGAGTAGCAAAACATTTAGAGGAAATATCTGTCGCAAAGATATATGTATCGTTCACTGTCATGATGAATATCGAAAACATTTGGCTAGCCAGGACTCGAACCTGGGCTTCTTATGCACTGACGTAATTAATTATACCGTAAAATTTAAAAATTCGATTAAATGAGCATTTTAGCGACTTATTTACATTCATATGTATGTATGAACACACTTATTTGAGCTAGATCAAGTGAGAAAAGACGTTCAAAGCTTCTAGTTAATCCATCGTGTGTCAGTTGCTCATATGCTCATATTTGTCCTTTTTAGCTTTTAAGCTTATTTGATGGTTGGGAAGCGAATCTATTAATTTTCTGTACTGTTTATCGTACGATGTCGGGCGTTTGAAACGGCAATATATGCCTGAGTGCCCATGAAATTCGCATTAAATCCGTTATGATTTTTTTGTGACGTTTTTATCCTTGCGTTTATCTGAATAACGTATAATTATAATATTATTATCATTATAATAAAAATAATAATAATAATAATAATAATAATAATAATAATATATTATTATTATTATTATTATTATTATTATTATTATTATTATTATTATTATTATTATTATTATTATTATTATTATTATTATTATTATTATTATTGTCATCATCAAACCAGTAACGATCTCAAATCTGTCATGCATTCTTTGTTAGAAAAGTGTCAGATTCTTGACAAATGTCACATGGCCTTAGGTCAACATTTAATAAGGATATGACGTGTAAAGGGTTCTGTACATAAAAGACTTATAATCATATACAGTTATCACATTTTTCAATATCACACTTGCAAATGGGGCGCTTCGCAGCCCCATTTGCTAGAGCAATCTTTTTGCAAATGGGTCGCTTCGCGCCCCATTTGCAAAAAATGGATATAACTTACTAATACGCCAAAAATTGTCTAGAAGTTCGTATGTCTTCTTTGTTATTGTCTTTTGATGTGATATTATTATTTCATGTTTTACTGCTTTCTCTCATTCACTTCGTAATAGCTCTTACAATAAGTGTCAAAATATCGTTAAGAGCCTACTTAGAAATTATCAATTTCTCTACGGTTACCTTCGCTTTAAAAGTTTAATTAGATGCACCTCACCCGGTTAACCGAAATGTTGCAATTTCAGCCAAGCATATTTCTTTAGTCACCTTACAATGACTGATTTTATTTTGCTTATTTAATAATGTTTCTTGCTTCCTTTTTCTGCTCGCGTGACAATTAGAGGGCAATGTTATACTGCACAGAAAATTAAATTAAAGCTTGATTGATTTGCAAACAAACGCTAAAAGTTCCATATTAAAATAAGCCGTTAAGCCGTTAGGAGCAGATATTCAAAATCGTATTAGCATTTTCGAAAGCCATGCGTTTGGTGCTTTTGGCTATTTACATTGAATTGAACTCACGTCGGTTCACATCATTCAAAAGAGAATTTATAATTTGATATCACGCTTTATTGTGAGCTTGTCCTCCATGAGGAAGCATTCTTTTCAAAACCTTTCATAATGTCCTGTCCTCTTAACCCGTCTCCTATGTGTTTTACGATTCCAAATCGCGCACTTTGAACAGTTAATTTGGAATCGGAGATCCAACAAAGCCCAGGGGCCAAATTTGGGAAAGTAACACACAAGCCGTGCTTCTTGAAAAAAGACAAAAACCCAAAATTTTAATTTATGGATGCATTATGTTTGGGCTACCGTATCTTAAAAGCCAATCCGTGAATTTACTTCAAATTCTGCAGTAGCCGTAACATCATTAATGAATAGTTGAAATGTAAATGAAATCTATTTGCGGTGATTTGAGATATTTAGAAAAATGCACTTTGTTTATATTTTTCTTACGGCTTTTCGATAGTTTATACTACGATGTAAAGTAGTTTTAACCAGTCAAAAGTGCATTAAAAGTTAGTTTAGGGTGGCGTAAAAAATTTGCCCCACGGCAGTTACATAAGCTGCAAGAGCCGCCAAAACTTTTCGTAGTAAACCGTCGTTTCCGGATTTCAGGAGCCCGATCGATCCATTTTGATCGCAAAAATATAGAATCAGGGATCCGGAATAGCTATTGAGCCAAAATATTGAGTATCACCGTATTATACAGTGCAAATTTTTTTGGGACACAAACACACACACAGACAGACAACCCGAAATTAATATTATAGATGTAAAAATATCGCATAGGTATCACGTATAACAATCAGAAATGTGTAAGCGAAAGCGCTGCCCATTTGTCCAGCCAGATTGCACGTACCTCCTTATGAAACCATACCGTTTAGAAAAACTCTAAGCTATCTAAATGATATTTGTACATTCAGTTCCTGAAACATTCTCTCAATGACATAGCTGCAATACATATTTGTAAATAACTTCGCGCGGCAAGTCTTTCTGAATAGACTTAGGAGTCTCATGGAAGAGTTTTGTCGCTCCTCCATCAATGCCTGAAGTCCATTACTGATAATTTGCTCGCAATCACACATGCTCTTGGAGGAAGGTTTGGGGGTTTCATCCCCCCGACAAACTTTGACCCCCAACCCGGAAATTTTCATCCCCCCAAAAATTTACCTCACCCCCGCCGTCAGAATTCGCGATTTTTGAAAAGTTTCCGAAAATTTGCTCAGAAAAGGTGCTTTTTTAAGCCGTTTTTTGCTATCTATTTGCTCAAAGTGTCAAATTTTCGGCGCTTCGCGCCATATACTTATGTTTTACTATATTTTATTCAATTTGACTTTTAGGATTTTTTCGAATTTTTTCTTTGTTCTAATGCGCTAGAGAAGATTGAGCATCGTCAGAAACTCCGAAAAACGATGTTTTTGAGCGTTTATCCGCCGGAGGACATGCACAGCATGGGAATTCCGGGGAGGGGGATTAAAATTATAAAGTGCCTTTTTTGGGCCTAAAAATGGTAGGTACGCGTCAAAAACATCGTTTTTCAGTGTTTCTGACGATGCTCTATCTTTCGGAGCCTAAAGCAAAAAAAAATTTCGAAAAAGAAACCAAAAAAGTCGAACAAATTGAATGAAATATAGTCAAAACATGAGTATAGTGGCGCAAAACGCCGACAATTTGACACTTTTTGAGCAAATAGATACATCGCTAAAAAATGCTCTAAATGACCTTTTCTACAAATTTTTAGAACTTTTTTGTGAACAACTTGAAAAAATTGCCAATTTTAGGGCGGGAGGTGAAAAAAACTTTTGCAGGGGTGAAAATTTTTCTGGAGGACTGAAACCCCCTCAACCCCTCCCCCCAAGTTCATGTATGATATCCACCATTTTTGAGCCCAAAAAAGGCAGTTTAAAATCTCACCGCCAAGAATTTGCATGCTGTGTATGTCTGCTCACAATAGTCGAGTCTCCCAGAGCAGCAATCAAATCAATGTTCTCTGGCCGTAGTCTATGCACATTTGTCCCTGCTTTTCTTATCAGGACCTTTTCTTCTGAACAATTCATTAAAGCCGCAATGATATCAGGACCAACACGTGAATCAGCCGCGTATAAAAGGATACACTCGATGTTTTATGCAAATACAGGCATATAAATAGATAAAAAATATTACGTAAAATTCGGATTCATTCAGACGAAGGGTAGTAGCAGATGAAGTAGAATTTTCTGTGATGTTAGTGAAAGAGGAAATGTCATTATGCTGAAGTTGACACGTTCTAAACAATACAATAAGAACCAATCGAAATGACACGGACATCTTATTAGAATTTCAAACGTCGACTGCCAAAAATGACTTTCATAGTCTGGTGATTGTTTATGCTTGTTTGCAGATTAACTTATTTGAGTAAGCTGTTCTGATAAACAAACATGTTTGGTATATCAATCAACATCGCATAGAAACACTGTGACAATTTAGGTGTTGCATCTGTGCAGTGCGCGCGGTAAAAACAAAATCAGCTGCTGGCGCAAAGGAACATTCTTTGATATTTTGTTATCGCCTCGAATGTTCGATACATCTAAAATCCCGATTTTGTTTTTAGGTATTTTTTAGTTTTCAAAGTAGTAGCAAAACAATAATACTCTAAAATCTGTTCCCAGTTTTATTAACAAAAACACAATGATGCTTAAAGCATAATGTACATAAGCTTGCTTTTGTAAAATAAAATCTGCAAAGGTCGCATGCCAAAGTATTTCCATCAAGCAGCCTTGATAATAAGCAACGCATTGAATTGAAACTGCTCGACGGAAAATGCACATGTCCACAACATGGGCGTGGGGGTTTATAGTATACATTTCCAGAAGTTGGGAAACCCCCGCAGATTACTGTTGATCCCCAGAATTCTATTTTTAGTAAATGTCATTAATAGGTATCATCTCGGCGCGTAGCGCCGGATGATACCTATTAATGACATGGGCACATTTTGGCGATTATACCCTCCCAAAGAATTTTTGCTGCCCACGTATGCACGTGTCTCACCCTTTGTCTAAAACATCGATTCTTATTGTAATGACTCTTTTTTCCAGAAAAATTAACTTCTGGGTTGAGCTTTAAGAACGTTTCCTGCGAGTTTCGACGGACCTATCAATGAAGAGTGATACGATAAGTCGAAAATCACATACCTCAAAATTATATGAATAGAGTAGTTTTTTATGCTGAGCATCATGGTGCAATTCGTTGAGCTGCAGTACGCCGAACTTTTCAATTTGGTCAAACTTTGCTAGTTTTCCATACCTATATAAAAATTTAATTTTCTCCATCAATACTAAAGATAATTTAATTAGACAAAACGCTTTAGATAAAAGAAACGTTTGTCTATAGGAAACAAGTACCAGATTTTTAAGATAATCGATTTACACTTTTAAACGCTATTTAAAGTAGTACATTTTTCTTTTTTATTGATTAAAAAATCGATAAATTCGCATGTTCAGTAGGCGAGATATAAAAAGAAGCCAAAATTTTAAATCTTCTCCTGCAGCCCACTCGCATGGCCTGACTTTAAAAAATTTCGTCAAAATTAATGTGCCAGAACATGACCAAATGGGTGTTCAAACGAAACTCATTGCTATAGATGTTTGCCCAAAACGCATTATTGTAGTGCAGCAAAACGAATTTGTAGATAATCAATAGAGCAAGGGTTCTTTTTTAATTATAATAGATTTTTCACGCATATCTCGATTGGATTATAACAAGTTTAAACTGTTAATTCGTGCGAAGTAATTTTCGCAAAACGTACGAAATTTTAATAGATTATTTAATTTGACAGGAAAAGAATTAAAGAAGCAAAATATTTTAATTTTTTATAGTAGCCTAGCTGTATAGCTTAATTGTCCTATAATTTCGTCAAAATTAATGTACCGGACGATGAGTAAATTGATGCTCAAATGTATCTGACTTATAATTTTATGCACAAAAGCTACCTACACAAGTTATCCACTTGTCTTCTCCATATTGACAATTACTTTTTTGTGCATGCACGATTGGCCTTATTCTAAATTGTCTCCATATTATGTTTTTCTGTTGAGATGCAAAAGGCACGCGCTGGTCTTCTGAATCTGGGGAACGAAAATGTTGAACTCGGATATCTCAAAACGCTTTATACTTGCAGATAGGTAAAAAGAGCGGTGTTTTTGAGCATTTCTTTGCGAAGTCTACATATTGGAGAATAAAATTTCAAAATAAATTTGAATTTTAACTAGATTTCAATAATCACCTATTCAAATGGCCAGATAAATAGTGCTGAAAAATTGTTTATTTGGTTCTGGTAGGTACAATGAAACAAGTGGTATAGGAAAAGTGATTTATTTATTTTGAGAGATCGTTTTTATTTATTTATTTCGAGTGTCTCTATTCCTTTGGAGAGATAATTTGAGAAATTTTCAGAAACAATTTTATTGACTTTTTATTTTGAGAAGGCTTAACATTGCTGAAGCAACATTTAAAAAGCGGCGGCGTCATAAAGATGTGCACCTGGGGATTAAGTGGAGTATACAGACCCCCAGAATGGAAAAATGGGTCATTTTTCTTTGGAGAAATGATGCAAAAAGAGGTCGAATTTAAATGAGAATTGAAAATTTCCTTCAAAAGTGCATACAATTTGACCAGAAACTGTGAATTAACGTAGTTTTCATGCTATTTTAGCATTTAAAGGATTTGTACGTAGCTTTTAATTATTTAAATATTCGTTTATGTATATCAAATTCAAATGCTAGCATTTTTGGATCAAGATGTTTTATGCACTGAAACTAGAGAAACAGCTTTTTTCTACGCAAAAGCTGCAAGCTTCCGTCCGACGTTTGTCCTGACGTAAATTGCTCTATTCTGTACCTGTTGTATTAATACAAGAAATTATAATCAATCAAGTGATATAACATAAACATGCATACACATCATCATAGGTAGCGCGATAGTGCTACCTATAATTTACTTGGCCTTCCTTTTTCGTATATGTTTATCACAGCGAGTGCGAAATTTGTGCCCCCCCTCACAGCAACAACGGCACACACCTGGGAGGTAGCGGTATTTTTTAATCGATGGATAATTAAAAATTTCGATGCCCGTGTTCTTTGTTTTCTGTTTACACTCAATACTGAGTTAGCAATGAGCGTGTAAAGTGTAAACCGAAAAATCAAATATTTTGCGGAGGGCCAATTTTTTTATAAATGTTGCCCACGAGCTGCAGATTACGAATCTGACCTTAAAATTTCTTTACACTCAATGGTTGTTGCACAAAAGTGTAAAGTATACGTGTTTTTTACTCTTTGCGTGTCCTTCAGCTTATCTAACTCAATTTTGGTTTCTGTGCAGTCCAACCAGTTTTATGATGTAGAGGGTTGCAAAATCTCGAGAAATCAAATTTTTGTTTTTTTCTATAACGCAATATTTCTTGATCTGTGATCGTTTTAGTGTAAAGGGTTCGAGACGAAAAACGATATTTCTTCAACTACTCCGCTAAGTAGGCGGAACATGCTAATTATGCTTAAAAGTTGCCTTGACCTTAGCGTTACAGATCCCAGTTTATTTTGTTTCCATACACCCAATATTGCGGTATTAGCATAAGTGTAAAGTTTACACCGAGAAGCATTTTTGCGCCCAGAGCGATCGTGGATGATGAATTTTTTTAAATGTTCTCCGTAAGGTCAGAATAACGAATCTGACCTTTAAACTTTTCTACAGCCAGTGTTTGTTGAGGTATGAAGAGGTGAACTTTGAATTATACCTACATCTATTTTCTAATGCCGATAGATAACTCGCGTATTGCATATTTTTGATCAGATTTTTCTTATTTCAGAGGTTTTTGACTCGTCTTTAATAAATAACTAGCAAGTGGGGCGCTTCGCTGCCCCATCTGCTAGAGTGTTTGTAAACAAATAATATCTTAACCAGTAATTAGTATAAAAAATTGAATGACTCTGCAATGGATTGGCGAGCGGTTTTTATATTTTTTATATCTAGCTGAGCTGCCCGGCGTTGCCCTGGCTGAACTTAGGCCTGATAGCTGTATGGGATTGAGATGTCTCTTGTATTTTTTTATTTTTCGGGACTTTTGATGTTTTTGGGATATTTCTAAAAAAATTGTTGGTAAAAACATATTGTATTTTTAAATTTTTTAAAACTGTCTTTTGTCAACCATTTCTTTGATTAAATCCATATTTCTGACGTTATAGAATGGTTCTGAGAATTCTTTATCCTAAATCATATTTTTTGATGTTCTGGGATGTTCTGGAAATTATACCATTAGATGGTTTGGGATGTTTAAAAATTTTGTTTGATCATAACCATATTTTTAACGTTTTGGAATATTAAAAAAGAAACTTTTTTGGTCCAAAGCCATACTTTTGATGTTTTTGGAGTTCAAAATTTTTTTTGGTCAAAACCATATTTTGATGTTTTAACGTGTTTAAAAAATTTTTTTTGGTCAAAACCATCTTTTTGATGTTTTGGGATGTTTAAAGATTTTTTTGGTGCAAACCATATTTTTTGATGTTTTGGGACACCAATCTTACAGCACAGGATATGTTATAGCACTGGGTATGGTATATCACGTCCTATCTTGTAGCATGGGGTATGTTATATCACGTCCTATCCTGTAACACTGGGTATGTTATATCACGTCCTATCTTATAGCATGGTAGCATGGGGCATGTTATATCACGTCCTATTGTATAGCATGAGGTATGTTACATCACGTCCTATTGTATAGCATTGAGTATGTTGTATCACGTCCTGTCTTATAGCGTCGGGTCCAACTTTGTACAATGTTCAACTTTGCCCTCATTTTAAACAAATGCAAAAAGTTGCATATTAAATTAGCCGCTAGAAGCAAAAACATTTGGATTTGTATTTTCGAAAGCCGCATGTTTGCTGCTTTCGATTGCTTCGCATTAAATTCTCACGCGCGCTGGTTTACAAGGTCAAAATTTTGACTTGGTGCAAGCTCTTTTCAGTGATTAATCATGTTTATAAGTACCTGTACGTGATTTCCTTTCAGCCCGTCTCATACATGTTTTATGATGCCAGATCGTATATTTAAAGTAGCGAATATGGAATCAGCGGTCCCTGAAACCCCAGAGGCCAAATTTTGAAGCAACAGTCAATCTGTGCTTCTGCAAAAAGACAAAAACCTAAATTTTACGCTATGTATAGGGTACCTTTGGGCTCCCGTATCTCAGAAACCAATCCGTGAATTTTCTTCAAATTCTACGGTAAGGTCAGTCATAAGATATCCAATAATTGGTGAAAACTTTAAAAAAATTTATCAGCTGCGATTTGAGATATTTGATAAAATACACTTGTAAATCACGTTTTTCTTACAGGCATCACATCAGTTTACACTGTAGTGTAAAGTGGTTCACACCAGTCGATAGCGCATAAAAAGTTGATTTAGGGTGGCTTCAAAATTTTACCCTGCGGCAATTGCATAAGCGGCTAGAGCTACCAAAACCTTTTACATAAATCCGTAGTTTCCGGGTTTCAGGAGTCCGATCGAGCCATTTTAATCAAAAAATTGTAATTAGCGCCTGAGAATACCCATTGAGTGAAAATATAAGTATCACAAAATTATCCAGTAAAACTTTTTTGCCTCACACACACACACACACACACACACACACACACACACACACACACACACACACACACACACACACACACACACACACACACACACACTTACGCACAACTCGAAATTAATATTATAGATTATTTGTATCATGATGAATGCACTATTCTTAAACTTCAGTAGAATGATGAATATTTTCTAAAATAGTATAATTAATGCTGAAATTTGCCGAGAGGTCGAGTTGGCGCAGTGGTTGACAACTCCGTTCTCGGATGCTGTCTTAAAAAATAATGATGGTTCGAATCTTATGAATACTAACTTTTTTCATGTTTTTCAATCCTTCTGGCAAAACCATGCACTCTATTTGACTTATTCATCTATTTAGGTTCTGCAGATAACACTTTTTTGTTTTTTGAATTTCGCCTCAGTTCTCGAATGGGAGTGTAAAGAGTGCGAAAATCTGGGGGTGAAAAGACACATTTTGGCCGAGTTTTCGACTTGTTTATGTCTGCCAACAACTCCGGTAATGAGTTTTAGGAATTTTTTCTGACCGAAATGTACTACGGATCAAGGGCTATCTTGTGTTTACCAGCAAACTTTTCTACAATCAATACGCACTTAGTACCAGGGTTTAAACTTTACACTCTAGTGGATGAGTAAAAGAATGGATTTTTTCCAAGATTTCTCTGCCAACTTTTTCGGTTAAGAGTTGGGGTGAATTGAATAAAATAGAAATAAAATAACTTTCTAATGGCTACACGTCTGAAGCAAGCCGCGTTCAAAAAACGCAATATTGAGTTGTTTATGGGGTGTAAAGTTCGAAATATGAGGTGTAAAGTGGGCGAAAAAACAGTTTTTTTCGAATTTTGATTGGTTAATCATATCAAATATTTTGCGGGACATGAGTTTGGCACATACAAACGTACTACAATCAAAAGGCGACAAACTGGCCCGAACCGAATTGATATACATTCAATGGGGCGTTAGATTCAGATTTTTAAAGTTTACAATGAGGTGGACAGTGCAAAATACGTGTTTGTACATTTTTTGTTCATTACTTTCTCTGTTCAGAAGTCGGGTGAGGTCGAATAGGATAAAAATGAAGTACTTCCTAAGGGGTACGCGTCACAGCGAATTGCGTTTGTTTACATCAGTATTTAGCTTTTTCGGGAGAGTGTAAAGTCAAAAAATGGGGGACTTAAACGTGTTTCTGTCTTGTTTTTTCCTGTCAAGTTCTGGGTTATGAGTCTGGACATAATCTCAAGTCTAAAAATGAACCAGAAACCAAATGTGATACGCCAGTTTGTTTGCACACAACAGTGGTGTAAAGTGGTTAACATGTGATATTTATTTGTCCTCGTGCCATTCTGGAGACTTAATTTTTTCATAAATGTTGATCGTAATATCAGAGTAATATCAGAATTACGTATCCGACTGAAATTTTCTTTACACTCTGTGGTTGTGCAAAGTTTACACCGCATATTAACTTTAGTTCTAGAGCCTTGGTAGAAGCTTGACTTTTCTAAAGTCTAAAAATGTACCAGGAATCAAATGTGAGCCGCTAGTTGAGCGCGTTTGCTTACACTCAACAGTGGTGTAAAGTAGTTTGCAACTGATGTTTATTTGTTCTCGGGTTATTGTGGAGACTCAATTTTTTCATAAATCTTTATCGTAATATCTGAGTAATATTAGAATTACGAATTCAACTAAAGTCTTCTTTACACTCTGTGGTTGTGTAAGGTTTACACTGCATATTAACTTTAGTTCTAGAGCCTTGCCGAAGCTTAATTTTTTTGCAAAATGTTCTACGTTAAATCAGAATTGGGAATCTGACTGTTAGTTTTCTCTGCACCTAGTAGTTGTGTAAAGTTTGCACTATTCATTTGTTGTTAATATGTAGTTTATACTACAAATTTATTTTACTTCCAAATCTAAGCGTTAGTGTTCCTTACACTTGATATTTGCGTAAAGTTTTAAGTTTTTGCTTGAAAAACTTTGATCTGTTTAAATAATGTAAGGTTGTCTTGTTTATAAAGGATAATGCTGATGTTAAGAACAATATTGTTTTCCGTGTTCTTGGACTGCTGTCATTATTGTGGCATGTTACTGCATGTGTTTACTGACTGATGTTCTCAAATCGTGCTAATCAAAAGTAGTGTACTAGCAAAGAAAAATGCTCCGATGGAACAAAAAAGATGAATATACTTGGAATTGTGGAGTATTAAGGATGTAAATGGAGGGGACTAGGAAAAATCTACCTAAAGTCGCAAAATCTGCTAAAAATCACACTTTCTCTAAGCAACGCAAAAAATCGAAGTTTATTCTGCAGCCTCTAAAAAAGTGTCTTTTTTAAATAATGTTCAAAGTTTCAGGTAAGAGTGTATAAACGAAATCTGTAATGTTTATTTTTTTAAAATTGCTGGCAACTGACTAGCTTCGTATCCTGATTGATAGAAAACTAAGTGGTGCTGTATTTAAAGTTGTTTTATTTTGTTTTGAGCATTAAAGCAAGCAAAGCAGGGGCCGGTTGATTAGTGCACACAATCGTTAAGGGCATGCTAATTTACCTACATTTAGTCTGTTTCAAGTCAAGTTACGCGTTTCCTACTGTTTTTAACCATTCATTCAATTGGCTTAGAAAGACTGTTAGTTTACTCAACATCATTGCCCATTGCTACTGCATAGCTAATGTGCTGCTTTTTCAATCATTTTATGGTTAAATATTTATTTTAATCTGTTGGCCGCAGAATACACTTCGATTTTTTGCGTTGCTTAGAGAAAGTGTGATTTTTAGCAGATTTTGCGACTTGAGGTAGATTTTTCCTAGTCCCCTCCTTTTACATCCTTAATATTCCACAATTCCAAGTATATTCATCTTTTTTGTTCCATCGGAGCATTTTTCTTTGCTAGTTATAGTCTGTTTCACATAAGTTTGGGCACAAATTAAAAGAATTTTTTCGAAAGCAAGTCGACGGATAACGATAATTATATGTATATCAAATCAATGCTATAATCGCAACGCAATCTGTCGGCTTATTGTCGGGCATAATTTTTAAAGTTTATGCCCGAATTTGTGTAAAACAGATTATAGCTTTTGTTAAAATTTATGCCTAGTCATGTGAAACGGATCTTAATAGAGTGTTTATAAACGCGCACTCGAAGATGTAATAATATTTGCGAAATAAAATTACAGGTGCCTCTTAGTTTGTTGTGCTATGTGTCGGTGTAAACAACATTAAAATCGATTCATATAAACTAAGAAATCATCAATTTTGCGAAAATTTTAATAAATTCAAAACTGTTGCAGCTGTCGTTAACTACGAGAATCACTGTGCTCATTATACACAGAGGCTGAAATAAATAAATTTAGATTATCACAAAAATTATTGTCGTTTAAAAAACAGCAAAGCTATTGTAACATTCTGCGTCCATTACACTATCTGTAGCTCTGTGAGAAAAAGTTGGCTCTACGCACGCTTGTATCTTCATAGATAGATTTTCCTTCAAAAGTTTAAATTTTATCAACTACAAACGCATGCTATAACCTTTACTAATTTATTCTTGCTTAGCCTATTTTAAATTGTTACTGTATTATTATAAGTAGTAGCGTAGCGCGGCAGCGCGGCGCGTTAGCGGACGTAACTGAACTGAGCTGAGATAATCTATTGTTGAAACGTGATAATTACGAACGATGCAGGAGAATGATAAAACGTCGGTCAATACAGTAAAATCATACATCAAAATAATAATAATAATAATATTTTATTATCAATTACTGCCGTAGAAAATGCAATAGAAATTACATGAAAAAGGATATAATAAAAGATGTCGAAGGAACGAAAGAAGGTTTATCAGCATATCATAGTAATGGCTGAGACGTACAGGCGGATCGCGCTCACGCATGCCCCTTTAGAGAAGGTGAGGAGGTGTGAGTTATAAAAATGGGCGCTATGCCAACTCGACGCAAGACAACTGGACGCGGACTTCTCGACACTAAGACAAATCGACGCAGGACAACTAGACACAAAGACAAGTCGACGCAAAGCCAGCTCACCTCGAGACAACTCGCCTCCAGACAACTCGCCTCAAGATAACGACGCAGACAACTCGATGCAGACAATTCGCCTCAAGACAACTCGACGCAGACAACTCGACATTGACAACTCGACACAGACAACTCGATGCAACACTATTCTTAGCTATAGTCTTTCTGGGTTCAGAAGGCTAATATAGCTCTTTTGGGCTAAAAAACAAACTATGCAGCCTGTTAGGACTACAAAACATATCTTTATAGTTTTTGTACTAAAAGTAGCTATTTAGCTCTTCCGTGATAAAGTAAAATGGCTAAATATGTTTTTAAAACTCAGGAAACACAACTAAAAAACATTTCTCACTTCTCAGCTTAAAAAAGACTAAATAGCTAGTTTTCTGAATCTAAAAAGGCTACATAGCCTATTTTTATGAGCCTAAAAAAGGCTAGATAGCAATCTTTTTTCGGCCAAAATGGCTGTATAGCTATCAGTTTTTCATAGCTCAGGGTGGGTAATACCCCTCCCTCACCCTCCACTATGCCCATGTATGAATACTATGCAGTGTAAACAGGCACGTAGCTGTGGGGGAGACAGGGGGGACTAGTCCCCCAAAATTTTGAAAATACGAATATTGATATGAATATTTTTCAGTACTTGTTTTCCAATTCTGACTGCCCTTGTCACTTTTGTGAATTAAATATATAAGGATTCATTGACAATTTTGATTTTCAAGATCATTTTAACTTTATTTCAAGCATTTTGTGGATGAACAAAACAGGTATGTACTATTCGGCGTAAAGCGCTGAAAATTTTGTTAGCATATTTGCTACTTTTGTATCCAAAAATCGTGCAAAAAATGTCTGGTAGCTCAAAATCGTCTATCAGTGAATCGAGTCTTGGACTCAGGTTTGGGGCATCGAGACTTTTTTTGACAGATCTCTTTTACTTTTTGAATCTCATGTGTTATTTAACAATAAACTTACTCTACGACATAGGATATGCAGTGACAATTATATCTGGGCATTGGGGTGGGGGTTAGGGAAGTTTGCACATCCGAGAATACCTTATACCCAACGTCATAATGAAAATACCCTGCAATATACCCAAAATGAACGTTTTGAAAATTCTTTTTTGCTTTTTACGATTTTTGATGCCAGTGGGTAGCGCTCAACAAGAAACGTTAAAAAATAGTTTTTTTGCTATTGCATCATTTTGAAAAGACAACTTTACCTTTAAAGTATTTTGCACCCGCAGAATTTTGGTGCTGTCCGTGCGCCTGTCATGACAATTAGATTTATTGCAGGCATTTGGGTTGCGTCAGTCAGCTGGTGCCGAGTGTTGTTCTAGGGGATTGGTAAAATCCTGAAACGGAAACGATGGGTATAATCCGGAAACAAAAACGATGGGTTTTCGAGTCATGAACCCTTCTTAAGCGGGAGATATTTTAAACGGCCTTAGGTACGTCCATCTTGATGGGGTCTGCTCGGGTAACCCTGGTTTAGACAATTTGGACCACCCCACAGGATGGAGAAGCTCCCAACAAAACTCGTGGTTAGCTTAACATTGTAAATAATGAATACCCCGTTTTAGAGCCCCTGAGCCCTCCTAAAGCAGGAGATGCTTTGCCAGAAACGAGGTTAGATATCTCTATCTTGATGGGACCTGCCCTCTTGGAAAACCCAGGCTCCGGCGGTCTGGACCATAGATGCACAGCATGGCCGATCTGGGAAGTCAGTCGGTCTGGGGGTCAAAAATGGAGTTTTTTTGGGCCAAAATGAGCTCAAAAACGTGCATAAACGCTAAAATAGCGTTAAAACTACGTTATTACACAGTTTCTAGTCAATTTGAAGCACTTTTAAAGAAAATTTTCAATTTTCATCCGTTTTTGGCCTTCATTTTGCTTCATTTTCCCGACAAAATTTTCAATTTTCCCATTCTGGGGGGTCAGAACCCCCCACGTGCATGTCTGAACTGGACCACCCCCAGGGTAAAGAAACCCCCGATGGAACTTCTGGTATAGTGAATAATGGGGTATATGTACCTCGTTTTCAGGCTGCTGAATCCTGCGGCAGACATTTCGTTGGAAACTTGCTTGGGTTATTTAACCTTGATAGGGGCTGCTCGGGAAACTCTGGTCCCAGCACTTTGGACCACCCTATAGGGCAGAGAAACCCCCAACAGAACCAGTGTTAGCTTCATTTTGTCAAACCCGTTTCTGACCCCCGATCCCAGCTTAGTGGGTTCTATTTTGCAAAAATAGGGGTTAGGGATGTTCTCAACATCTTTCCTTTTCCGCTTTCCGTTTCAACCTCCGTTTCCGGATTTCACTTTTTCCCGTTGTTTGTAACTTTTTGAGCACTTTAGGTCTATTGTATACATATATCCTCATGCTCAGTGGAAGATTGATGGTAGGGCAGTTGGTCCTGAAAGGGCATTAGCCTAAGATCGTTGGGAAAAATTGCGTTTTTTACCAATAAGTGTCTAAAAATGGTTAAAAATGCGTCTAAATGGGATTTTTAATAGAAAACATGAAATTGCTTGATGCGCAGGATTGCACATTTCACATGTCTGCGGCGAGTTATCTGAGGCGAGTTGTCTATCTGCGTCGAGTTATCTCGAGGCAAGTTGTCTGCGTCGAGTTATACAAATGCGAGTTGTTTTGAAGCCAGTTGTCTGCGTTGAGTTATCTTGAGGTGATTTGTCCTACGGCGAGTTGTCTGCGTTGAGTTGTCTTTGAGTCGAGTTGTCTTGGGTCGAGTTATACTTGCGTCGAGTAGTCTTTGAGTCGAGAAGTCTGAGTCCAGTTGTCTCGAGTCGAGAAGTCTGAGTCCAGTTGTCTCGAGTCGAGAAGTCTGAGTCCAGTTGTCTGGTCACCATAAAAATGACAATTTAAGCTCGTCCTCTAATAAATTTGGAAAAGTCGACATCAATTGATCTAGATTTGAATATATTTAAGTTAGAGGAAGAAACTACAAAATCAGGCAGGTGATTCTAAATAGACATAATTATAAAAATTGAATTTTTGTAAATTAGGGCAAACAAGAGGAACAACTAGCCTAAAGCAATTTGTGCAGTGAGTAGTATTTTTATTAAGCACAAGTCGGGGCATTGGTGTAGCTGGTTCACATAGTATTAAGATAACCAAGTTATAAACACGTATAAAGCAAGTAATATCCGGTGAAAGCTGCCACCTAACCGGTTCGATATATATAAGTCAAGTCGAAAACAAATAAGGTAGTGCTCGGATTGTTTCTGTAGGTAGATTCATGTGACTGACCAAAATGTTGGTGCCAGCGTATAAAATAAGCCTAGGTAATGGGATGCAACTCGCTTCGCTCGCTCCGCCTCATCGCATCCCATTACTCAGGGTTGTTTTAAATTCTGGCACCAACATTTTGGTCAGTCCATGATACTAAGCCTGAACTGAACTGAAATGAAACAATTTATTACTGATAATGCGACAATTACAAAAAATGTAAAAGAATAATAAAACGTACAATCGAAAGAATAGAAGCGTACAGCAAAAGGCGACAAGCGAGTCATAAGAATGACGATTTAAGCCCGCCTCTAATGAATTTGGATGAATCGACATCAATTAATCTAGATTTGAATATATTTAAGTTAGGGGAAGAGACTACAAAATCAGGTAGGTCCAAACAGAGATATATACTTATAGGAAAAGTCGAATTTTTGTTAATTAGAACGGACAAGAGGAACAACTAGCTTAAAACAATTTGTGCAGCGAGTAGTATTTTTATTAAGCACATAAAAATCTGTCGTGGAAAGACAAGATTTATGACTAATAATTTGATACATCATACATAAGCAAATATGCAGGCGACGTAATTCTAATCGACACTAGTTAAGTTGGTTAAGGCGTTCGTTGTAAGAAAGAGGTAATCAGCTGGTAAACCAGCAAAACATTACGAATACCTTCCAATCTTTATCTAAATTAACCAGCCTTAGTCGATTGGTTATGGTTCTGGACTTCAGAGCAAGAGGTCCACATTTCGAATCTGACTGCCAACAACTTTCGTTTCCTCAGATGCTACGAACTCCACTTATACGCCTTTATAATATGACTATGCTAATACATGTGTGAACCAGCTACACGAATGCTCTAATCGGTCATGGAAATATAAGATCAACATTTTCGCCCCCCACCCCCTTCAAATAAAATTCTGGATACGGGCCTGGATAAGATAATCGCATCTGGTGGAGCTCTGCAGCCATGGATGTTTATGTGGCGGTTACAGTTTATTTTATCGATAAAGAAACGTGGGAATGTAAGGCGGCAGTTGTGCTTACCCGTCTTAGAGAATCATAGAAGCGAAAATCTGGCTTCTGCCTTAAAAAGGGTGCTGTTAGATTTCAATTTACTTAGCAAAGTGCATCTCGTCATTTGTGATAACGGGGCGAATGCTGTTAAAGTGATGGAAATTGACAAATTCAAGAATGTCGGCTGCTTCTTGCATGCCCTCCACCTGATCGTAACAAATAGTTTAAAAAGCCAACGTGTCGTTATTGACAAATCGTAAAAGTAAATTCAATACAAAGCAGTGTTTTTTGTACAAGGTCCATTTGTACATGTACAAAGATGGTCCCCAAAAGTCTTTGTACATTTTGTACATGCAAATTTTTGTTTACTATAATATAGTACAATAGCGATTTTAGTGTAGTAAAATAGGGTTTTCGATCTTCGGTGAGTGTATTTTAGCTAATTTCTGGGTTTCTGACCAGTGGTTTTTTTTGTACTCGGAAAGATTTTTTCGATGTACAAAGACTTTTTGGGACCGTCTTTGTACATGTACAAAGATTTTTGGGAAGACAAAAATTGCAAACAAGGTCTATAATTCGCAAAAATTTTCGGCGCTTTGTGCCGAAATGAGTAATTGTGTGTTCTATATATTTTTATAATGGCAGAAATTGCATTTCAAAAGTAAAAATGTAAAATTTTTGGTGCTTCGCGCCGTTTCAAGACGATTCTTAGTGATTTTTGCCCTTAGAGACCCAGAAATTAGCTAAAATACACTACCAAAAGTCGAGAAACTCTGTTTTTACCACACTAAAATCACTACTGTACCATATTATAGTAACCAAAAATTTGCATGTACAAAATATACAAAGACTTTCGGGGGACCATCCTTGTACATGTACAAACGGACCATGTACAAAAAAAACACTGTTTCTGACGACAAAAATTACTAAAAATTGTCTCCGTACATTTTCCATTGTAAATGCAAATTCTACCATTTTTAAGATATATAGGACAAGCAATTACTCATTTCGGCGCTGAAGCGCCGGAAATATTTGGTAATTTTACACCTTTTTACATTTTTTGTCTTCTCAAAAATCTTTGTACATTTTGTACACACAAATTTTTGGGTACTGTAATATGGTACAGTAGCGATTTTAGAGTGGTAAAATGGAGTTGTTCGACTTTTGGTAGTGTATTTTAGCTACTTTATGGGTTTCTAAGGGCAAAAATCACTAAGAATCGTCTTAAAACGGCGCGAGGCTCTGTTTAATTTGACATTTTTCTTTTGAAATGCAATTTACACCATTATAAAGATATGTAGAACACAATAGTGATCGAGGAAACGAGCTGATTGATCAAGACTGATTAGCAATTTGTCACTACTGTGCCTTTCATTTGCATACCTACCTTTGAATAAAATTTGAATAATAGCTTGTTAGCTTTGAACTATATTACATTAATCAATCCTATTGCTACTGTACCCACATCACATGGAGCATATATGTCCTATATTGTTTCTACTCATATACCTATATAATATCTATTAGTGATCGATCGGCCCCGGCCCCGCCCCGGCCCCCGCCCCAGCAATCCCCGGCCATTTTTAAGCATCCCGCCCCGGCCGGGGCAAGGTCAAAAAATGGCCGGGGCCGGGGAAAAATTTAGTGTAATTCGTATTTTGTACAGGCTTTGATACTAGCACTTATTTATCAATGAGCAAGTGTTAATTTTGAGAGCTGTACTGATAAGACCATATGTATACTTACTTAATCCTTGTTATAACTTTGCTACTGTGTATAAATGAGCTTTTACTGAATAAATGTTCTGGAAAATCTGCATGTTTTCGATTCCTCCACTTAACTTACTTAAACTAAATGCTACTTTTAACTCATTCATTCATGGCTTTGGCTAAAAGATTTAGAGTTGACAAATACGTTCTATTTCTAGTTGAATTGTATGTTTTCAACAACCTATTTTTACAAAAAAAAAACACTTTTACATTTAATTGAATGGGAACCGCGTGCTTTAAAACGCGTTTATTGTGTAATAGTTATTAGGACGGAGGTTATTTATAGGCGAATGTAAACTTCGCTGCAGAATTGCGTCCGATCCGATAAACTAAATATGTCTCTTATAGTTTCCTAAGGTCCAGAGTCGAGGGAGGGGTGAAATCCCAAATTGGAGGACCAGCAAATTAACTGGTGGACTATTATTAGCCGACTCCATTTTAATGTACGAGCTTCTTGTGCTTGTACAAAGATCTCCAAAAAGGTTTTTGTATGACCTAACAAATTTTTGTAGCAATATTATTCAAATATATTTTTAAACTTACACATTTTCGCATACCTACTATCAGTATGTGACAGTGTTTTTTTGTACAACGTACCTTTGTATATACATGAACAAATATGGTACCCAAAAGTCTTTGTACATTTTGTACCAGTGTTTTTTTTGTACACGGTCCGTTTGTGCATGTACAAAGATGGTACCCAGAAGTCTTTGTACATTTTGTACACACAAATTTTTGGTTACTATAATATGGTACAGTAGCGATTTTAGTGTGGTAAAACAGGGTATTTTGACTTTTGATTGTATATTTTAGCTAATTTCTGGGTTTCTAACGCCAAAAATTACTAAAATTGTCTCAAAACGACGCGAAGCGCCTAAAAATTTGACATTTTTCCATTCTAAATACAAATTTTGCCATTTTAAAATATATAGGACAGACAATTTTTCATATCGGAGCGAAGCGCCGAAAATTTTTTGGAATTTTACACCTTTTTACAGTTTTTATCTTCCCAAAAATCTTTGTACATGTACAAAGATAGTCCTGAAAAGTCTTCGTACATCAGGAAAAATCTTTGGCGAATACAAAAAAACACTGTTTTGTACATGAAAATTTTTGTATACTTTAATATGGTACCATAACGATTTCAGTGTGGTAGAACATAATTTTTCGACCTTTAGTAGTGTATTTGGCTAGTTTTGGGTTTCTGAATATTTGACATTTTTCCATTTTCCCATTCTAAGCGCAGTGTTGTTTATTACAAGATTTAATTCGCATATTACAATTTTTGTAATATTTCTGATTTTGTAGTACAACTTGTTTTAGCTTTCTCAGTCGAGTTTTATGTGTGAATTCCATCAAAAGCTCATACAAATTTCGGCACTTCGCGCCGAACTAATTTTATCAACTGAATTCAGGCCGAATTATCACATTTAGAAGCACGGTCTTTTTGTATTCGGCAAAGATTTTCGCTGATGTACAAAGACGTTTCAGGACCGTCTTTGTAGATGTACAAAGATTTTCGCAGAACAAAAACTGTAAAAAGGTGTAGAATTCCTTATTGCAAATTCTACCATCTTAAAGATTTTCCGGGGGTAAGCGGCTGCAAAAATGGAGCCGCTTACCCCTTCCCTTGGAAATGGCCGAGAAATATGCATGTGACAGGGGATTTGGGCCATCTCCCACCCACGCTTTGAAGCCTTGAACTTCCTTGAAAGTCAGAAAATATTTGACCACCCTCCCCCATTTTTTGGCGAAAACCTGCACTTTTTTGGCTATTTTTATGTGTTTTTACCATTTTCGATCTAGTCGCTAACCCCTTCCTTACAAAAATGGCGAGGACCCCCACCCTAGATTTCTAGCCGTTATATGTATACTGAGGGACCCTCATAAAATTTTAAGCGATTACATGCATGTTTTATAGTGATAGTTCATCTATTTACTCTAGCTCACATTTTAAAATAATGTATCACTTTGTGAAATTCTAACAGTTAGGTACAGTTCTTGTCACGGAAATTGCAAACGCAGTGCCGCTGTGATCTACTACGATTGACCAACTACGTAGAACGTAAGCGCTTCTACGTAGCCACGCGTGTTCGGCCATAGAAAGATTGCGTTTGGCGTTAGTAGATTGCAGCTAGCATATTGCCGTTATTTGTCACACAAACGGGAAAAAATTCTCAATCTGCTTTGATTTTTTGCATGCGTGCGTCTCAAAAGTGCGTGCATGCTGCAGGTTTAGTCCGAGAAAAAAAGGTAAAGATAGATTGGAATTTTTGTGCATATCATTATAATTCTCGTTCTCCATTGGAATCTTATCTAAGAGATAATGGGCATGAAAATGAAAGAAAATAGTATTTCCTGTGTACCATCAATTGCATATTGCTCTGCCGCAAAGAGCATTTTAAAATTAATTTCAGGCTGAGAGCATTCTGCGTTTTAAAAGAAATTCATAGCCAATGAAGAGCAAAAGATTCAAAAATCATATAGGCCCAATAATTTCTTTTGCCATTATTTATATGATTTTAAAAAGCGCATCTTTTTGACTAAATAAAATTAGAAATAAAATCAAAGCAAATTGCTCTTATCTTTTGGACAAAAAGGTTTTTTAAAAGGTATTTTCGTTCTTCTACAAACCATATCCTTCACTATTATATTGCGAGAATTGGAAGAGAGAATGAATAGTGACTGTAAGCTCTAAGCTAGATAGAAAATTTAACAAAATAGTGAAATACAGATGAAAAATAGTTTTGCAAATTAATTGTACATCATCCTTAGTGGATCACGGATAGTAGAATGAGATGACCTTCTTAATGCGTATTAATACAAAAATACGGTATGCGTGTCTTTTTCTTTAAGCAATCGGAGAGTGATACGAGCACGCCAGCGTTAATCGGAAAGATAAAAATAGCCAAGCTGGCCGTTCTTTTGACACAGGCATGGAAGAACGAAAATCTATCTTGTTGAAAAAATTGAACTAAATAAGCGTCTGAAGTGATTGGATAAAATAATTATACTTTTATTACATAATTCTATATTAATATTTACATAATGATACAATTAGTAATATTAGAGGGGAACTGACATGGAATACGACTAGACAGGAATTTGAAAATTGATATTTAAAATTAATTTTAAAATGAATGAATCAATTAATTAATGATAAATCTTTATTCGATTCCTTTATAATTCTGAAAAGAATAATAAAATTAATCATATGTAATACCAGCACAGTATGGGGATTTTGGAGGGATGAAACCTAAATAATATTGTATTAAAAACACTGTTGATGCTCCTTCCTTCTAGCCACAAATGGCCTTGGGGGGGCTGTGACCCCAGAAGTTGAAATACATACCCCTCAAATTACTGTAGACCCCAGAATTCTACTTTTTAGTTATATTTTTGGCGATTTACCTTATTCTGACCTCCTAGAATTTAGGTGCTGCATATTTGAAATTTTTGTCACATAAAATAAACTAAATAATAAATTTCATTATGCCTTCAAACTACAAAATTGATAAAAAGTTCCTCATTATCCGCTTTCAAAAATATTTTGTATCTTCGCTTTTTCATTTATTTATGATATGTACATCAATAATATATTCAGTTCAGAAGTAGTTATACATCAAATAGTGTCTGTCTCCTCAGGCAAGCAAATAGTTCGAAAAATATTGCCCGTTCTATTATTTCGCACAAATTTTATTCTGAGCCAGCCAGCTTTCTTCGCAATTTTTCTTGTTCAATTAAAGTTCTTATATATGCGTATCTACCATTTTGTATTTATTCTATTCAGCGAACATACGCCTACACACACATGTAATAAAGGCAAGCCTTGAAAACAACAACAAATTTTTACCTCCTGATATTTCTAATACACAGCTCACAAAGATTCCGCTCGCGTTCCCTGGGTCTATATGATTTTTAAATCTTTTGCTCTTCATTGGCGTTGAATTTATTTTAAAACGCCGAACGTTCTCAGACTGAAATTAATTTCAAAATGCTCTTCTGCGGCAGAGCAATATGCAATTGATCGCATACAGGAAATACTATTTTCTTCCATTTTTATGCCCATATGGAGGAAATGAGAATTATAATGATATGCACAAAATTCCAATCTATTCTCATCTTTTTTCTCGGACTGGACCTGCAGCATGCACACACTTTTGAGACGTACACATGCAAAAATCAAAGCAGATTGAGAAATTCTTTTTACTGTTTGTGTGACAAATAACGCAATATACTAGCTGCGATCTACTAACGCCGAACGCAATCTTTCTATGGCCGAACACGCGTGGCTGCAGTAAAAGCGCTTACGTTCTACTGTAGTTGGTCAATCGTAGTAAATCACAGCGGCGCTGCGTTTGCAATTTCCGTGACAAGAACTGTAGGTACACTTTTGCCCTACTAAAAAATTAAGTTCAAAAAAATTCAAAAGGTTTTCACCAAAAATCGTCTGACAGTGACTTAGTGTCTTGGACCCTGAGGGGGGTAATACCCCTCCCTTCTCATGGGAATATGTGATGTCTCATTTATTACATCCAATACCTATTGCATCCAATCGCTACAGCAGCAGTAGCAGTAGCAAAGATTCAAATGATATAGAGTGTGCTAATAGCAGCGACACAGACTTTATTGATGATTCAGACAATGAAAAACTGGACTAAATTTGTTTCTTGTGACATAAATAGTAATAAAACTTGATATGAAAAGCGCACCTAACTTTGCGCTTGCTATTTACTACTGAATGGAGCAGTCGCTCATTATTTCTTTTCCTATGCCCACCCCAAGTATGTGTCATGCAATAATATTTTCCTTGTCTCACCCCGGCCAGCCCCGGCCCCGGCCCCGGCCAAAAAGTCGCCCCGGTCGATCACTAATATCTATAACACATCCTCGGTCCCTCGGCCGAGGCAAAGGCTCAAAGTTACCCTCGGCCTCGGCCGAGAAAAAAAGACCCTCGCCCGATCCCTAATTTTGAGTACTATTGATGAATTGCTTTGTGTTATCGTCAGAGGAGACCCAACAAACACCGAATAATTGAATTTTAGCAAGCAGAACGCGTTAACTGAGGTACATATTTCACATAGAGTTTATGAGGTGCAGGTAAATATACTTTATGATGCACTCTACAAAACGTACTGTAGTGCCGTCTTGTTCGTTACATAAGTTGTTTGAAAAAATGATGTTATGATGTGTCTCTAGAATGAATATTTTGGCGACTCGCACTATATTGCTTCTCAGCAATTCTTCATTTTTAGAACTGCGTATTAAATTGTTTTATGCATGCATTCTGGCTTGCGACTGCGAAAGAAGCCATTGACTACTGTTATAAAAAGCTTGGATGCATTTCCTAAAGTTTTACGAAGCGTAGAGGAGGATAAAAGTGCGTCAGGTGGTGCGGGTGAGTTAATGTGCATTGTCATGATTTTTTCTTACATGGCTCATATTTTTGAGTTGATTAAAGAATAACAAGTTCGATTTTTAAAATTTTCGCTTGGCCAAAGTTTCAGGAAACATGAACTAGCTGAGCATGCACGTAGCTGTCAGTCCTATTTTGGGGGGACCAACACCAATTTTGGGGGGTCCGGGGTCCAAAAAATGCTAAAAGTAGCACAAAGTAACGTTTAAAAAGTCCTATTTTCCCGGTTTTCTCGAATTTTTTTTTTGGGGGGGGGTCGGACCCTCCCATTCCCCCCAGAGCTACGTGTCTGTAGCTGACGAAAGTAAATCATCGCTGAATATGACGGTATTGACAAATTTAAAGTTCCAGAGGATATACAAGTTTATTGAGAACACCGCGTCTCCAATTATACACACTGATTAGGGATGTCCTGGGGCAGACTTTATAGTTGGGGTCGGAGCAAGATATTATGCATACTAATGTATGCTGGTTCTATATGTGTATACTCAAAATTATTTACGGTACTTTTTTACCTTAGTACTTAATCGTATAACTGTGAAAAGGAGATTAATTTCAGGTTTCTCACCGTATAATGGCTTTAAATTAAAAGCTTAAGAAGTTAAAAAACGGTTTGGGAAATATCAATCATGCACGTGATACTGAATCAGTTCAATTAAATGACAATTACTAGCGATAAATCATAAATGTGCAATGGTCTTCAGATTTTCAAAACTTAGTGAATGATTTCCTGGGGAGGTAAAGAATTGCAGGGTAATGTTAAAGCTCGAAATAGAATACCCTTATCTCTGAGGATCTAAGCTCTCAATCAATCAATGATGTCAGTTTTTTAGAAAAATAGAAATTTGTTGTGATGCTATGTGCTCGTCATTTAATTTATGATAAAGAATAATGTTTCCGCTGAAAAGTCGAACAAAGTATAAGCATTTCAGTTCAAAGCGTTTAGGAATATCATTTTTGTTCCAATTTCTACTTTGAAAATTCATTAATTTTCAGTAAAAAACTGTTAATTTATCTATGGATTATATACATTGCATCTCTTAGATTTAATATTACCGATTCTACATTTTCTATTCCGAATTAGTCTTGTCTTCCAGCTGCACTAAGCCATAAAAATCACGGATTTACTAATTTTAAACACCTTTTTCTTGCCAAGATTGCGGCTGATGCGCACACATGCCGCATAGGGGGGGTGAGGGGGCATTGCCCGCCTGAGGGGCCAGCTAGACCGGTACTGTCCGGCGATTTTGAGCAAACGGGTCTTGTTCTGCATCATTTTTGACATCAAAATCAGTAAAAATGTCAAAATTTTTCCGGCCGATTCGCGCCAGATTAGTACTTTTAAGTACTTTTTTGCTCAAAAATTCGCTTCCAAAATTGATAAATTTTTGCATTTTTTAGTGTTAAAAGTGATATAATGCAGTCAAAATGGACTAAAAATGCCTTTAAAATGTGTTATTAACACGAAAAAACGTTTTATAGGCTATTTTGACCATTTTGATCATTAAAACAGCAAAAAAAATCGTGAACGTTAAATTTACTGTTTTAGATTTGCGGCGTTTTCACCCCCCCTGCCGACCCTGACCTTGTGCACCTATGCTGATGCGGTAAATATTCCTGACAGCTTAAGCTTGATTTTCAAGAAATTCCTTGAAATTGTGAATTACGAAATAATATTTATGTATGATTTTAGGTCAGGACACCGATATATTTATTTATTAATATTTACTTATTAAAGACACCAAACACTAACTTCAAGCATCGATTCTCGCTTCCTTCTTAAGCTGATCCTCCAATTAATTTTATGCATTCCGTCTGTTCAGAGTAAACAGATCATCCGAATTTCATATATAAGATCTGACAGAATAAAAAAATATTCGTCATCCGATTTAAGCTAGTAATTTCGAGATGAACTATAAAATTAATAAATAAATCATAAATGTATCAATAATATAATAATAGTAATATTAATATAAGTATTAATAGATTTATGAATAACTAATCTCAAAGTAAAGCGAATAAGTTGAATTTAAATTTGCTTAAGTTGGGTCCAAATCTACATTTGAGCTATAGAAACAATCTAACGATCAAATTTTGCCCTTTGAATTCGTTAGCATTTTGAAATATACCATTTCGTCGGTTCATCATAATTTCCAAGATTGATTTCGGAACAAAATCTTAGTTTTGCACTTAATTTCAAAGGCCCCGGGCCGGGCTGTGCCCGGACCTAGGCGGGGCCTAAGCCCCGGCACCGGGGCGGGCTGGGGCATCCCTAATACTGATCATATAAATCAGATTTAATATACAGCGATTTCTTGGTTAGAAAAAATCGAATGTGGATTGTTTAAGATGCTTTATTTATTTGAAGCGTCTGACTTAATAATCACAAGTATTTTAACTAAGCTGAGGTTTTAAATTACGTGAATCTCTGATATTAGCAGACATGCACAGCATGGGAATTCTGGGGGAATACAGTTTTTAAGTGCCTTTTTTGGGCCTAAAAATGGTAGGTACCTACCTACCATACATGATCTTGGGGGTTTTACTTCTACCCAAAGTTTCACCCCCCGCAAAATGTTTTCAACCTTCTTCAAGATTATCGATTTTTTGAAATTTCCTAAAATTTTCGAAAAAATTGTAGAAAAGATGCTTTTTAAGCCTTTTTAGGTATCTGTACCGCTCAAAAGCCAAATTTTCGGCGCTTCGCGCCATTATACTCATGTTTTGACTATATTCTGTTCAATTTGTTCCGACTTTTTTGATTTTTTGGAATTTTTTATGTTTTTATGCTCTAGAAAGGATGAAGCATCGTCAGAAACGCTGAAAAACGATGCTTTGACGCGTACCTACCATTTTTGGATCAAAAAAGGCACTTTATAATTTCAGCCCCCCTCCTCCCAGAATTCCAATGCTATGCATGTATGGCAGGTACGCGTCAAAACATCGTTTTTCGACGTTTTGACTATGCTCATTCTTTCTAGAGCATAGAAAACAGAGAAGAATTGAAAAAAATTTTTAAAAGAATTCGAAAAAATCAAAAAAATTGTGCAAATTGAACAAAATATAGTCAAAACATGGGTATATGGCGCGAAGCGCCGAAAATTTAACACTTTTGAGCGAATAGATGGCTAAAAACGCTTGAAAAAAGCACCTTTTCTACGAACTTTTCAGAAAGTTTGCGGGAACTCTCGAAAAATCGCGTCTTCTGGTGGGGGTTGGGGTGAAAACGCCCAAACCCTGCTCCTTCCAAGATCACGTATGGATATTAGTGGTGCTTTAAGACGTGCGCATGAATGATTTTAGGTTAATACTCGTATTTTAACGCATTCATTTTGACTTTAGGAAAGAAGATGTTGTTTTGTTGGTTCTATTGGCAGCTGACCTAAAAATTCACGAGTGTTTGTTATACATACCCATTATTTATTTTATTTTTCTGACCTGAAAATTACGCTTAGTCAAAACGTAATCATAATCGTAAATAATTAGACTGTTTTGACTGAGATTAAACGTCCACTGCGCAATTTATATGACTTACAGGTCGAATCTCTGAAATAACGGTCTTTTCTTAATGTTTTTAGTTTTGGTCATTTGTAGCGCTATTATCGTGTGGCTTGTAATCGAAGAAATACGCTATTATTCCGAAGTGCAGTACCGGTATAAATTCGTAGTCGACACTGAATTCGACAAGTAAATGTGCGTATAAACACTGTTTTTTTGTGCGAGACAAAGATTTCGAGGCCGTACAAAGACTTTTTGGGGCAAAGTAATAGTAATTTTATTGCTTTTTTGACCATTTTTTTAGCAAAATTTGAAAAATTTTCCGGCGCTTCGCGCCAAATATCTTAATTACATCCTATTTAGCTCCAAGCGCGAGCATTTAACACTCCAAAATCTATCTTTAAGCATCCTTGTACAGATTTCAGCATCTTTTACATCTCTCTACTGTTTTATAAAGATTTTATGCTGAAAAAAGAACTATCAAACAACTTTGCACTGTTTTTTGCCGTTTGAAGACAAAATTGGCTTTTGTATCTTTGCGTTGCATTGAATTTATAAGCGAATTGGTGTTTATTTTGAGATTCAGTCAGCATATTGCAATCGCTGTATTATTTCTGATTGTGCAACACAAGTTATTTTAGCTTTGTGAGATGAATTTTATGTGTAAATTCAACCTAAGAAGACTCATGAAAATTTCAGCGCTGCGCGCCGAACTAATATAACCAGCTGAATGTAGGACAAAGTCACTCTTTTTCGGAAGCGTGCCGGTCACGGATAACAATCTAGTAGTATGTAAAAACGTGTATATTCTATTCAATAGCGTATATATATATATATATATATATATATATATATATATATATATATATATATATATATATATATATATATATATATATATATATATATATATATATATATATATATATATAATGAAAACAAAATTTTTCGCTCGTACAAAGACTTTGTCGGAGATCTACAAAGAGGCTCGTACAAAAAAAGAGTGCATATAAATTGTAACAATTTCTGCATAGATCAAGTTCGAAATACTACATAAACTGTATTTAGAATTCAAATAAATTTGGGCATTGGTCTTCAGTATAGGTGTGCGAGGTCAATTTTTCAAAGGGAAGTGAGTCTAAATATACTATATAGCCAATTTTTTGAGCCCAAAAAGGATATATAACAATGCTCTTTCGACCGAAATGGCTGTATAGCTATCAGGTTTTTCAGAGCTCAGGGGAATAATACTCCTTCTCACCTCCCATGCTCTAGTATAGTCTTCAGTTTTCAAGTCGTTGTTTTTGTTTGCGTAATATAATCAGCTAGCAAGTGCCCATCCATTTACAAGAAAATGTAGACTCTTACCCAATCCAGAGTCGACCGTTCCTCATTTCTCCAAAGTTAGAGATTTTTTACACCTGACTTTTGTGCAGAAACTCGGTTTTAGACCATTAGGTTAAGTTTTTAAATTTTCGGCCAAAACAGAAGGATATTTACCGCCTTCCTCCTTAAAAAATGGCCGACTACGCTCTGAACAAAATATTCAGGCATTACACACATATGTTTGCGACGTCTTTTCATATTTATGTTGTATCGCTGTAGTAATTTATTAATGAAGGCGGATTCTTTGATGTAAACGGGATGATTGGTTTTTAATGTGTGCAGGTCTGTATCCATGGTTTAAGAGGAATATTCTCCCTTAAAACTATTCATCAGAATTTTTAGCTAAGAAGCTACATACATATATAGGTTGTTGACGTTCGCCAGCATACAAATACTCATGTGGCGCTTCTCGCCATTAATTCAATTAAAAGAAGCATCTAATGCTTTTTTGTTTCATTTCGGATGAATTTTCTGCATTTATCATCTGCACAGAGGTGGAAAATTGAGCTTAATCAAACGCATAAAAATAACGAAAATTTTCGGCGCTTCGCGCCGAGATATGATCACTGCATTGCTTATCTTTAGAAAATGCAAAAGTTAGTTTAAAAGGTGCAACTATCGAAAATTTACGTCGTCTTGCGCAAGACAGAATTACTTCATGGCATTGAAAAAGTTGCTAAATTGAGATTAAAGGTGAAAATGTCGAAGTTTTATGACGCTCTGCTTTTGATATAAATCGACTTTTTCGAATCTTCATAATGCTATGAAATTGAGCTCCATAGGATAAAAAGCCAAAAATTTTGACGCTTCGCGCAGAAATTTCATAATTACATATTTGCGTTGTTTGTTTTTAAATAGGTTACAGAATCGAGTTTGAAAGAGTAAAAATGCAACAGTTTTGAATTGAAACACGACGACACTGTCGATTTGTCGCACAAAGTCTTACACATTGTAGACATTTTCAAAATTTTGACGATTCCCTCTGAAATAAATTCTTGAACACGGACAGAGTCTTATGTATACACGTTATTGAAAAACAAAAAATTAAGCAGAATCGAAAAAATCTAAAAGCTAATACGTTCATTTATTAAATAGCAACGAAAAGATATTTTTATTTTTTTCCAAAATCTGATTTATAAAGAGAAACGCATTTTTATTATAAATTATTATAAATTAAGGAAGCTAGAACTGAATATGGACATTGTTGTAGCGAGTCCATGCAGTACTATCGGAGCTGACGTATTCGATTCCACTAATCAACCGTTGCCTTTTATGTATGGTCAAATAAAAACCGAGCCAGCCGATTTTGAGCTGGACGAATTTGACCAGGAATATTTCAGAATATTGAACCTTGAAAAAGTAAATCATGAATACGAACTCACATGTAGCACGGGGTTTGGCCAAAAATTGGAGTCGTTTACGCTTTTCCCCCAAAAAATGGTCGGGGTTGGGGACCATACGTGGCAGCAAGAAAAATTTTGGAAAGAGGGGGGGAGTGAAATCGTCAAAAATTGCCAAAAATCGCTAAAAATGTTACTAAAAATAGAATTATGGGGGTTTACAGTAATCTGAGGGGGAGGGGTGGTGAAATCATCGAAAATTGCCAAAAATCGCTAAAAATGTTACTAAAAATAGAATTATGGGGGTTTACAGTAATCTGAGGGGGGAGGGTTAAATCGTAAAAAATTGCCAGAAAAATGTTACTAAAAATAGAATTCTGGTGGTTTACAGTAATCTGCGGGGGGGGGGGTTCAACTGCTGCGCGGTGTTTTATCAACTTCTGTGGGGTGTGTACCCCACCCGACCCTCCACGCCCATGTGTGGCGGGGACCCTCGATCTGAAGTTTGGAGCAGTTACATGTATAAATACGGATATGCATTTACTGTCGATTCTTGCTTTCCTTGAAAGTCCAGACGAATTTGGATTCAAATCTTTTTTCGCTAGAAAAGGCGTTTCAATTATAGCTTTCTTGCAGAAAAATTCAATTCTCAACGCATTGAATTCTCCATTTAAACGATTATCCCTTAACGATTGGCGTCTCTAACCAGAGTATAAGCTTTGTTAACCATACATGATCGTAGGGGATCCTACCCCAGAAAAATTTTTACCCCTTTGCTCCTCAGAAATTTTTTTCACCCTCCCCTGAATTCGTGATTTTTCGAAATTTTCTAATACTTTGCAAAAAATTCGCAGAAAAGGTGCCTTTTTAAACGTTTATAGCTATCTGTTTGCTCAAAAGTGAGAAATTTTCGGCGCTTCGCGTCACATACTCATGTTTTGGCTATATTTTGTTCAATTTGTTTGACTTTTTTGATTTTTTCGAACTTTTTTTTATGTCTTTATGCTCTAAAAAGATATAGTATCGGCAGAAACCCCGAAGAACGATGTTTTGATGCGTACCCACCATTTATGCACATAGGGAGGGTTGAGAGGGGGTATTAACCCCGCACAATTATCCAAAATTTAGGTACTGTCGAGCAATTAGAGCCAGAAAATAGTTGATTTATAAGCGATTTCGTTGTAAAAAATAGGCAGAAACACAATTTACTTTAGTAAAAATCCTGGATTTTACCCTTCTCTGACCCCTTATTCTCGATTTTACCGCTCCCTGGCCAGTCTGACCTTGTGCATCCATGGCACTACCCACCATTTTTTGGCCCAAGAAAGGCATTTTTGAAATTTCACTTCCCCCGCCTGTGCATATCTATTGGTAACTCTTATACATGCAAACGGTCAAAAGTTTTGGGAAGGGCGTAAACCGAGTTTCATTGGTGGGGGGGGGTAAATTATTAATTTTTGCGGCTAATTGTAACAGCAAATTTAGTGGTCCTAAATTTTGGGATTTCACCCCCCCTGAACTTTCGACCTTGGGAAACTATGGTTTCAGTGCATGCATTCTCAAGAGGAGGGGTATTATTTCTACCTCAGGGTCCAAGATCCGAATCACTGTCGTGCGATTTTGTTTACAAATCGTACACTTTATGCATGATTTTTTGGTACTACATAGGTAGTAAATATGTTACAAATTTTCGCCCTGTTTAGTGTTTACCCATAAATGCATAGAATAGAATTTATAAGATCTAAAAAATCAACATATTAATTTTTTTGCATCAATATTCTCTACATCAACAACATTTTCTTTATTCAACATTTCAATTTTTCCAACAATTATATCGATAAAAGTGACGAAAGAATCAAAATAGGTTAAAAAGCGCTAAAGATGCAATCTTCTTGCCCTATTAAAACATATTTCATTTAGGCAATTTTTATGTGAATTTGACTAGCAGAAAATGGACCGAATTTTAAATTTACAGGTCCAGAATTTTCGAATTTTAACCCTCCCTCAAATCACGAAGACCTTGAGAAACTGGTCCATTGTTTGCTGAGCTCGATCATGATGTTTAATAAAGTTGCAAAAGGCAGGCATGTAGCTGGCCGTCCTATTTGGGGGAACCAACACCAATTTTGGGGGACTAAGCCCAAAAAATGCCAAAAATAGCACAAAATAACGTTTAAAAAGTCTGATTTTTCTGAATTCCTGGAGGGGGTCTGGGCCCCCCATTCCCCAGAGATACGTGCCTGTCAAAAGGCCTTTTTAAAAGTATTTTTTGTTCAGAAATGCAGGCACTGCGCCATAACTGTTGTGTAAAAGTAGAAAAATGCCATTGGCAGTCCTATGGATAACTGATTTCTTAAGCTCCAGTTCTTGTACAAAGCCACTTCAAATTTTCCAACTAAACTTTGCATTGGTTGGACTCTTGTCTTAAATTAATTTGAAAGCGTCTTTTTCATTTAATGATTCAAAAGTTCTCGTTTTTCGAGTATTGAGTAAGAATTGAAGATTAGTTTTAGTTATTCCTTCAAAAAATCGCATCAGAAACGTACAAATTATTAACATGAATTGCATTCAGTTTAGAAAACTAATCGAACGCGAAACAAAGGTTTATATACGCAAATAAGCTTAACAGGCACGTAGCTGGTCGTCCTATTTTGGGGGACCGACACCACTTTTGGGGGGACTAAGCCCAAAAAGGCCAAAAATAGCACAGAATAACGTTTAAAAAGTCCGATTTTTCTGAATTGGGGGGGAGTCCGGACCATAGGTGGGCAGCACCAAAATTCTGGGGGGGGGTTAAAAAATTTCTGGGGGGGGGGGTGAAAAAATTTTTAAAGGTCAAAAATGGCCTTAAAAATGGTGGTATGGCGAAAAAAACACCATTTTTCGACGTTTCTCATCAAGCTCTATCCAATGGCATCAAAAAATTGCTAAAAAAGCAAAAAAAAAATTTTTCTGGGGGGTATTTTGAGTTCTGGGGGGGGGTACTTCAACTTCTGGGGGGGTGCATACCCCCCCAACCCCCCACGTCCATGTGTGGTCCGGACCCCTCTTTTCCCCCAGAGATACGTGCCTGAAGCTTAATGCTTCTTTCGTTACCCGCATAGAAATTCGACGAATTGTCAAATTCTCTACTTTTTTGTTAATTGGCATCTCTTCTAATCTTGATTTCATTCTTTTGCGCTTTTCTTAGAATCGCATGAAGCGGGATTTCAAAAATACGGGTCGTTTAATCGATACTAAACATATCTCAACGAATAAGACGCGTAATGGTAAAAATTTGGAAACGTTCCGCGAATCGAACGCCTGCCGCGTTTTTGGCTCAATAAAATTGAACAAAGTTGCCGGAAATTTCCACATAACGCGTGGTATTTCATTGCCCGTTATAGGAGGCGGTCACGCGCATTTATCCATCTTAGGAATGCATAGTAAATTTGTGGTTTAATTTACATACGTATCATAGGTGCACAAGGTCAGGGTCGGCAGGTGGGGGTGAAATGCCAAAAATCTAAAACAGTAAATTTAACGTTCACGATTTTTTGCTGTTTTAATGATCAAAATGGTCGAAATAACCTATAAAATGTTTTTTCGTGTTAATAACACATTGTAAAAGCATTTTTAGTCCATTTTGACTGCATTATATCACTTTTAACACTAAAAAATGCAAAAATTTATCAATTTTGGGCGCTTTTTGAGTGAAAAGAACTCAAAAGTACTTCTCTGACGCGAAGCGCCGGAATAATTTTGACATTTTTACTGATTTTGATGTCAAAAATGATGCAGAACAAGACCTGTTTGCTCAAAATCGCCGGACAGTACCGGTCTAGCTGACCCTCAGGGGGTATTACCCCCTCACCCCTATGTGCATGTGTGATACGTATCAAATCTTATCAATGATCATTTTTATCCACATAGTGGCTTGTAAAAAACTATGGCTACGCTGGACATATTGCGAAACAGTGAAGGCTTTCGGTAGAGCAAGTATAATGTTTGGTAAAAAATAATGCACAACGTGGGAATTGTGTTGGTGAAGCGAAATATTTTTCCAAACCGCCTTTTTCAGCTGAAATCTATGGATAAGCATCAAAAACATCATTTTTTAGCCTGTATGACGAAACTTTTTCTTCTTAGGCGATAAAAACATGAAAAACATGAAAAATTGGCAGGATTAAAGATCGCAAAACGTTTAAACCAAGACATTGGATAAGCATCAAAAACTTCATTTTTGTTGGCGTATCTGACGAAACCCTTTCTCCTTAAACGATAAAAACATGAAAAACAATAAAAATTGGCACTTTGGGCTGAAAGATCGCTAAACGCTTAAACCAAGACGTTTCAGGCACGTATCTCTGGGGGGAATGGGGGAGTTCAGACCCCCCCCAAATTCAAAAAATCGGGAAAATAGGACTTTTTAAACGTTATTTTTTGCTATTTTTGATTGTTTTGGGCTTAGTCCTCCCCAAAAATTGGTGTTGGTCCCCCCAAAATAGGACGGCCAGCTACGTGCCTGAGACGTTTTCTATAATTTTTGTCGGAAAATTTGGAATTCTGGGGTGATGAAAACTTTTGCGGGGAGAGAAAGCTCATGGTAACAACATTGCAAAGTTTCATCGAGTTTTCCATGTTATTATTTTTGCTTTACTTTTTTGTAAGCACTACTTTTTGACATGCTACAGGAGAAAAAAGTGTTAGTCACCTGATAGTTGTTTTAATTAGTAAATCTGTTGAAAACCATTTTAATTTCCCTTGTCAAAATAAGCATAAAAGTCTTTTCAAACAATTTGCGGGACGCTCTTTTCTTTACTTGCTCAAATTTTTCAGTTGTTATGCAGTTGAAAATAAAAATTTACCTTTTTTTATGGTCTGGCGGTGGCCAAATATTTCTGACCACTACGTACCTACTATTCCCTGCAAAACCCAAAAAAATTTAATGTTGAAAATAAATCATTTCTGGTTTTTTTAACCGCCAAATTATTATTTTTGCTTCAGTCCAATTAATAACTTACTTTGTCCGTGTAATATAGGTCTATATAGGTATACTAAGCGTGGTTTAATGTAATTAATAAATAACAATTGTTCCTCATATGTATGTGTCAAGAGTTTTTGGTATCGCTTTTATTTAATCTCTTAATTAACTGTATTCAGGCACGTATCTCTGGGGGAATGGGGGGGAGTTTGGACCCCCCAAATTCAGAAAAAATTGGAAACATAAAACTTTTTAAACGTTATTTTGTGCTATTTTTGGCCTTTTCGGGCTTAGTCCTTCCCAAAAATCGGTCTTGGTCCCCCAAAATAGGACGGCCAGCTACGTGCCTGACTGTACTGCTTTAATTTCAGCCAACTTTTCACATAGAATCAAGCTATTTTCATTCGGATCGAGCTCTATTTCCGGCTTAATTAATCCATTGGATGGGATGGAAAAAATTAGTGCTTCAGGTAACGCATATGTAAATCGTTTGGGACGTGGTTATGGACTATTATTATATCTAACAACCATTGTCCAGGTATATTGTCAGGCTGTTTTTAGGAAAAAGCAAGTGTTACTGGAAAATATGTGAGCTTACTTTAGAAGGACTAATTCAGTTTTCTATATTTTTAATTAAAATATTTTTGCCACATGGAATAATTTTTACTAACATCACGATTACGCGAAGCTGAAAAGCTCTTAACCCCTTAAGATCACATGTGCAATGTAACGTCTGAAAATTTGGAATGTGTCCCCGGCTATTTTGAGTGAGGGAGAATGACCTCAAATTATCGGCCAAAAACGGCCAAAAAATATAGAAACGGCCGAAAATTTTGATCTTTTTCCAAAAATCTGGGGTCCGAAATTGTCTGGCTTTAAGGGGACGCCCGACTTTGGGTGGGGAATCCCCGATCCCCCTGTTACATGTATGCTTAACATTGTATTCGTGGATTGACCATTATTTGCATGCCTTGTCTACTACGTTATAGTTATGTAATTTCATTCGCCTTTCACCACCTCGACCATGCTCATCTGTGACTATAGGTGGGCAGCAATGAAGTTCTGGAGGGTGCGAGATTTTTCAAATGTCAGAAAAATGGTCTTAAAAATGGTGGTTCGGCGAAAAACACCATTTTTCAACGTAGCTCATCTAGCACTATCTATTGGCATCAAAAAATTGCGAAAAAAACAAAACAAAATTTCAGAAATCGAATTCTGGGGGTTATTCGGTCTTCTGGGGGGATGCATACCCTCCACGCCCATGTGTCTGTGACTCAGTGTGTTTTTGTACTCGGCAAAGATTTTTCCCGATGTACAAAGACTTTTGAGGATCATCTTTGTACATGTACCAACGAACCTTGTACACAAAAAAACTGCTGTGACTTATACAGAGTGGCTTAAAAAACGTTACACCCCGATATTAAATCATAACTTGGGTAATTCTGGGCATAGAGTTTTAAGAACGATGCATCAGGTAGAAAAACATGTCTCCCTCTAAATCGCGTTAAAATATTTTGGCCAGCTGCCGGCGGTTTATACTCTAGGGCGATTTGTTTACATCTCAGCTTGAAATTGATTTAATTCAGGATTTTCTGCATTTTATACTTTTTTTCGACAATATATGCATTCAAAAAATTAATTGGCATCTTGTTTAAACACCCAGAAAAGATACGCGTTCACGAGATGCAAAAACTTTAAATATCATCGAAAGAGGGAGCAAATTGACGACAGAACCAGTGACGGTTTCGGCGTTTAAGTAATATTGAAGGGTAAAACAAATTGCAATAGCCCTGAACTGTTGGAAGCTTGCCAAAAATTTTTGCATGTCGCACTTTTGGAGCCACACTGTATAATTATGTAGGTTAGGTGTATGTTTTATTTTTGCCCTCAACATAGCTGGGCAATGCCCATTGCCCCAGCTGGTACCCAAACCCAATTATTTGGTTAGTTGCTCAGTCGTAAAAGTGGTCGTTCATAAAGCTTGTTTGTTAAAAATTGTTCACTAGATTTTGACTGATGGTTCTATGGGGTGCATCAGCGTACATAAATTAGCTCGTTTAACCATTTAACAGTGTTTTCATATTATCTGTGTTAGTTTTATTATCAATCACTTACTCCAGCATTATCGTGCATTGCACATGAAATTTTCCTACTCATATCATCATGTGCAACTGGCAGACCCTCTAGCTGATACCGGGTTG